>CAUYPK010071474.1:0-45934 GCA_963574355.1 Loris lydekkerianus | reverse complement strand
TTTGTCCGTAACCTCGCAGAGAAGGCCCCGGCGCTGGTAAACTCTGCTGTGACATATTCAAAGCCTCAACTGGCCACATTTTGGTACTACGCCAAGGTTGAGTTGGTTCCTCCAACCCCTGCTGAGATCCCTAGAGCTTTTCAGAGCCTGAAAAAAATAGTCAATAGTGCTCAAACTGGAAGCTTCAAACAGCTCACAGTTAAGGAAGCTGTGCTGAATGGTTTGGTGGCCACTGAGGTGTGGATGTGGTTTTATGTTGGCGAGATCATAGGCAAGCATGGCATCATTGGCTATAATGTTTGAAGACCAAGCTTTAACATCTGATTACATTTGACGTATTTGAGAGGACCGTATGTGATCAGACTGTTACCTGAATAAAATAAGATGTGTCAAAAAAAAAGAAAAAAAAAAAAAAGAAAAGGCCTGAGAGAGACCCCTCACCCCTTTTACCATGTGAGTTTACAAATGAGCAGACACTGAACCTATGAGATGCAGGACCTTGGATTTCCCAGCCTCCAGAACTGTAAGAAATAAATACCTGCTGTTTGTAACCCACCCAGGCTATGGTATTCTGTTATAGCAGCCCAAACGAAGACAATCCCTGACATACAGAAAAATGCCTGGTACCAGCAGATATTCAATAAATAGACAGTAAAGAATGAGCTTCAGTCCTCATCTACTTTAGATAAATATTCTTTTATTTCCATACTCTTTGTGACATTTGCAGCACAGGTATTCAATCTCACAGGGATGTTAAAACCCACACTAGGTACATGTCCAGTGTGTTTAGGTTCTAAACTTTAGGAGATATGGCTATGGGCACTCATGGACCAAGTCTGGGGGTCCTTGACAGGAGCTACTAACCCACATCACTTGCCAGGGTATATCTGCTCCTTCTGAGTGATGGCTGACCCCCATCAGGATCAGGGGAGCCAGCAACGACTCGATGGCACCAAACATTAGCCACCTGTTCTAACAACATGAAACAGGGCAACCAGAAGTAGCAGCCGTGGAGCTGCCTGGGTCGTGCCTGAGCCACAGGAAGAAGTAAATGCCCACCTCTAGGCCCACCCTAGGGCTGTGAATGAATAGCTACTGCATCATCCGGACAAAAACTGAAACAGATGCCATGAGACCCTGAAAAATGGAGTCCTTGCAGAGATGAAAATTCTTAAAACATTAAAACAAATCCATAAAATTGTGTCTAGAAATACTGTGCCTGGTGCCAGTAAGCAGCAAAGTCAACAAAGAGAGTAAAAAATAAAACTTTAACACATTATTAAAAAGCATAAGTGGACTCACCTAACAATCACTACCGGTTAGTCCACCAGCAAGCCCAAAAGTGACTAAAAATGAAACCATTATCAGAGATTAAGACTGTAACTTCATTGAGAAGTCAACATTTAACAAACAGTTCATTAAAAGATTTTTTGTAAAAAAAAAAAAAAAAAAAAAAAAATCTAATACCATAGGCGATTTAGCTGTTTCAGGGAAGATCAGCCTGGAAGGCCTAAGATCACTCTGGTGCACCCCTCACTGGCGACTACCAAACAAGGAGCCTAGGGCAAGCAGGACAGAGGGCCCAGGCAAGGGCTTAGTGGAGGTGGTGTACTGGATGAGGTACTCTGGGTAGACCTGGTGCTTCTCAAAGACTACGAAGATGGAGGGGTCGGACACGCTGTTCACGCAGCTGTCATAGAAGATGTTGCTCTGGCCTTCCTTGGCAGGGGGGCGGACAAAGGAGGCGCTGCCCCTGACGAACTCACCCACCAGCACCCGTGCCAGGAACATCATGTGGGAGTGCATGTCAGACTTGCTGTAGTGGTGAGAATATGCAGCATCACGGGCAAAGTAGCTCCCTGAAATGACACACACAAGCTTAGCTGGGCATCTAGGGGGTCAGCTGAGGAAGAACACTGTCCAGGCAATGCACGTGCCACTAGCCTCTGCTCTTCCGTCATCATATCTCCCATTCCCCCTCTCCTTTTTCCATCCTTCCTCATGAAGGAGTCACCAGAGAGAAAACTCCTTTCAAGTTCCTAATCTGTCGCACCAAACCTAAAGGGCTCTGGGAATGTTGCTACTGTTCAAGGTCCCCTTGAACCTCAGTTTCCTCAGCTATAAAAACAGAGCTGCCCCACCCAACCTCTAAAGGTTGGCATGGAAAGTGAACAAGACCCCACATGTGGAACTACACTGGAGACACCAGCAGCCTGATGTTATGAGTCTTGTCAAATGGGAACCTGAGCTGTAAGCTGCCACCCATGCATTCAGGGTCATAAAACTACCCTAGTACTGCCTACCTCGACCCCAGGTTGTCACTGCACCAGACTGACACTGATAGGGGAGTGATGAAGCTGGAAAATGGGCTGCAAGCTAGCACAATTCCTAAACCTGGTGACCATACTGTGGTTACAGAAGATGACAACACCCCTTAGGCTGCATTAAAGAGTGAAGGGAGACGATAGATGCTACTTACTTGCAAATGGTTCAGGAAAGAAAAAAAGAGGGGAGTGGCAAAATTTTAAAACTTATGAATCTAGGTAAAATTTATATAAAAGTTTTTCTAGGGTGGCACCTGTGGCTCAGTGGGTAGGGTGCCGACCCCATATACTGAGGGTGGTGGATTCAAACCTGGCTCTGGCCAAACTGCAACAAAAATTGCTGGGCATTGTGGCGGGCACCTGTAGTCCCAGCTACTTGGGAGGTTGAGGCAAGAGAATCACCTAAGCCCAGGAATTGGAGGTTGCTGTGAGCTATGTGACGCCACAGCACTCTACCAAGGACAATAAAGTAAGACTGTCTCTACAAAAAAAAAAAAAAAAAGTTTTTCTATATTATTCTTGTAAATTTCCTCTGAGTTTGAAATTATTTCCAGATAAAGTTTAAAACTAAGACAGGAAACACTCAGATGACAGCTAAAGTACATGTCTGAGTGTCTCAGAGGTCTTTAGGTTTCTATTCTAAGGAAACCATGAAGGCACAGCCAAGGGCTAGGAAGATGTTCCACTTCCTCTCCCAACTGTCACCACTCCCAGGGCCTCTGCTCCACAGGACGCAATACCCCAGCCAGGCCTACCCCGCCCACACCTAGATCTGAGCTCCTGCACATACACAGAGCAGTCAGGGCAAGGTGTGGCCAGCAAGCATCCTCAGAGGGCCAAGGCACTGCCACTCACTGAGTCCGACCTTGCTCATTAGCTCAAGCAGGCCCACCTTGGCCTCTACCATTATCAGTCTGCTTCAAATAGCTACCCAGGCCCAGGGGCAAGGAACATGGGGTTCTGCTACTAGAGGTCAGTTTTGCCTTACCCTTGCCATAGGAAGTGCCATGAAGACCACAGACCCTCCAGTCAAAGTTCTGCTGGCAGATGGCATCCACGAAGCTGGCACTGGTGCCATGGAACAGCTGCCTCTCATCTACTACCTTCCCTCCATTTTGCTTCTGCATCTGGCCTTTTTGCCTAGAATCACAGAACAGGTATTGGGGGCAGAGGAGTAAGCCACCAAATATAGCAGACCCGACCCAAGAAAACATATTATGCCAAAGTGCCAGAAGTGTCCTGAGACCAGGGCATGTGGGCCACGGGCTGCCCTGGCCAGGCCGAGGCTCTAGCCATGGGCCAGTGAATAGGGAAGAAGGCGGGGCATGGTACAGCACCAGTGAAAATCCTGCCTCACAGCTCTGGGCCTCCAGTGACTCCTTAGGACTCCAAAAGCAGAGAGCCATTGGAAAGTGGGTGCAACTCATCCTTACACTTAATCCTGGGGGGAGCTAAGCCTGGGAAACTGGAGTAGAAGGGCAAAGCTGCTGGTTGGTGGGGCCATCCTCCTTTTCTCTGCCGCCACCCTGACTTCATCACTATGGATAGAGTGCAGACAACACCATCCCTACGCCACCCCTGTCCCCACCTCTGGGGACAGGTTAGTAGGACCCAGCCTGTCATGGTGACCCAATGTGGGTTGTTTCCCCATACAAACAAGTGCCTGGGTACCCCAAGACATGCCAGTCCTCATGTACAATCCAGAGGCCCCTGTTCTCCAGCCACAGCCTACGTTCCCAGTGCTGAGGGCATAGGTGGGCTATGCAGCCTCATCCCCTCGGTGTTCAGGAAGGCAGAATGGGTTAGAGTGCTGCCTTTGCCATAAGTTGTGAACAGGAATGAGAGATAAGCTCTGGGAAACCTCAGTGCCCTCATCTTTATAATGGTTGCACCACCCAACCGCCCTGAGGATGGGTGAGCCCACACACAGCGCCTGGCATGCGGCTGCCCTGGATGGGCAGTGGCTGCTGCTCAGACTCTCCTGGAGGCCCAGGCCATGTTTGCCTAAGCGGTGTGGGGGGACACAGCTACCAGCCCACCAAGAGTGAACCCCCACATACCACTGGTAGACCTCCCAGAGGGCCAGGTTCTGGATTCGCTCAATCTTCTGAACAAAGTAGAAAGGCAGCGTGCGGTTAAAGAGGTTCCAAACCTTCTGATACTCTTCTGAGGAAGAACTGAGGGTAATCTTCTGCAAGGAGCAAATGTTTTTCGTGTTATTGTCAAAGGGCAGAATAAAGACCAATCCCTTCCCAAGGCTGCTCGTAAATCCTAGAACTATAGAAGGACCAAAGCCCAAAAAGTGATGGTGCTGAGGACGTCTTCCTCTCCCCAGTGTGAGTCTCTATGCATAGGAGACAGGCTCTTAGAAACTGTAGCTTTAAGCAAAATAATGCTGCAGGAGCTGAACTCTTGTTTATACCACAGAGCAAGATTTGTTTCGTTACACAGCACTTCCTTTCACATAAAGTGGTTTCCAAGAACCTGTTGAAGACTTTGAGGACTTATTTGCAAACTGTTGTCACTTTCCTCTTGATCACTGTGAAACCAGTGCCAAAGACAGACATATGATGCTAAAGCCAGGTGTCCTGGGTGTCCTCAGGATGTCCCTACTCTTGTGTCCCAGAAAGGCCGAAGACACAGGTTGGACTACCTAGTCTATAGGACCAGGCAGTTAGTGTTGACAAACATGTCTGAATTCCTCTAGCCCTTAGCATATCCTGCTTGCATTGTTTCTATCCATGCTTCACACAAGCTCAATGAGATAAGTCCTCCCAGGATAGGGAGTAAAAGTCTGTTTGCACAGTGACTAGCTGGAGACCAACTGTCAAGACGTCAGTCCAGGTACCCTACACAGATGGGCAGTGTCAGACCAGAGCTTTCTCACCTGGTTTCTCGTCCTTTGCTTGCTTAATAAAACTGATATTTATCTGTTAAGCCCAGCTCATAAGCTTCTTATTTCTGCCCTTTGTAGCCAATACCATAGCTTGTCTTCCCCCTTCTACAACACAAGCTCTCTATGAAGAGCCACAGCTATCTCATGGGTGGTCACTTTACCTTAAACCCCACTACCACCAAATAAAACATGCAAAAACTTACACCCACTGTTGCCCTCCTGCCCTCAAGTCCCAGCCTTATGGCTTCTTCAGTATAAAGAGCATAATCTGTTTATACATTCACTTCTACAGAAAACCCTCCCTTCCAGCCTCAGGCCCCATGAGTCCCATACCTTAAAGCCAGGGTCTGGCAGGGCCGAGGGGTCCCAATAATCTGGGATGCTCTTTGGGCCTTGAAATTTGACATTGCTACAAAAGGTAAACAAAAACACAGAGACATTGTATTCTTAGACACAGCAATCCTATCAGAGGCAGTCTCCACTAGCTGACATCACCAGTCTTGAGTCTTAGCATATCATATTTTAAAAGCAGGACAAAGGTAAAGAAGCACCTTAACACAGTATTCACCAGGGGACAGCACTATCTTTGCTGACATGGCCAGTCATGACAGATCCCTTTCTTACCTGTGTCCCAACTACTACAAAGAAGGGTAGAGCATATGATTAAAGCAGCTCACACAGGGCCACAAACCTTTATCCACAATTTTAAAATCCTAAGAATTCTAAAGATGTTTAAAAAAAAAAAAAACTCAAAGAGGTATAAGTGACACAAAAAGAACATTTTTTAAAACTACAAAATTAATGTCAAAATTCATTTGGCAGTAGAAATTTGAATTGGTAAGAGGCTACTTGTGGTTGAATTTATCCTTCTTAAAGTGACTATGCACATTCTTTACTGCAGAGACATTCATGTACTAAAATATAGGTGTCACGTAATACGGGCATGTTATCTTTCTAAAAATAAAAATAAATAAAAGTTCTAAAAGACATATGGCTCAAAGAATTTAAGAACAAGGACTGTGAAACTACAATTCCAAATCACTCCTATTAAGTTTCAGAATGCACTGTTCTTCTTAAATAGATCTACCTTCTGTTTCTCCTGGCATGAGACACGTACCTTCATCCTAAGCTTCAAAGAACTCCCACAGATTACTTTCCCAGGAAAATGGCACAGTTTAAAAATAACTAAGCAAGGTGCCACCAGCAAGACTCAGCCAGAAATAGACCCCTAAGACCTAAAATGCTGAAATTATCAGATTACAAAACAATTCTTGTTTCCATGTTTAAAAAATTATTTCTTTTAACATGTTGTCTTCTATAAGGCAAACTTTACAAACACAGGCAAGGAACAGGAAACTATAAAAAGACCTGGAAAGAACCAACCACAACTTTTAAAATGAAAAATACAATGCTTGATAGTAAAAGCCAAATGGAAAGGCTTCACAGTAGTTAAGACCACCTGAGGAGAGAATTAGTGGGATGAAGGATATGTGGAATGAAATTATCCAGGATGTGGCCCAGAGCAATAAGCAGATGGAAATGTGGGAAGGAAGTTGAGACACGGAGAACAGAGCGAGAAAGCCTCCCCAGAATCTGATCAGAGCCTAAGTGAAGCTCTAGAAGAGAGAGAACAGACTGGAGGCAATTTTCAAAAAGAACTAATGAGACACATCAACCCACACTTTTAAGAAGCCCAAAAAAATCTCAAGCAAGGTATTTAAGAACCCATACCTACACACACCAGAGTAAGAATGCATAACTCCAAGACAAACAGAAGCTCTTAAATGTAACCAGAAGGAAAAAGAATGATTCCCATCAAAGAAGCACCAGTTGACCAATATCCAATTTCTCAAAAAGCAACAAGGGAAACCAGAAGACCATGGAACAATTATCTTCAATGTTCCAAGAGAAAATACAACCTAATACCAAATCATATGAACAAATAATTTTCACGGAGGCTGGAAGGATGGTAAAGTATCTAAACCTCATATGTATAAAAGCTATGTTAAATTTTACATTAAGTGACACCTCTGTATTATAACTGCTGAACATGGGTATCATACTTTGTGATCCCATTAATTATGTAAATACAAGTTTCTGAAAGTGACCCACCCTCACAGTCCCAGTTGGCCATGGAGGCCCAAGGAGACTTACTTCCTGTAAGTAATGACAACCAGTTACCATCACATGCTTAGAGGAAGAACCAAGCACTTCACCTGCACAAACAGTGTGCAGTGCGCAGGTTGCTGGGGCAATAGGGGATCCTGAATCACCCTTATCTTAGTCTGAATCATTTTTATTTCTAACATTTTTGGTGTCCGTTATGTCCCCCTGAAAACTAAATTGGAATAACAACAAAAAAGATCCAGTCTCAGAAATAAGACAGACTTTCCCAAATTCTACCTAGAGTAGGCTCTGGATAGGGAAAGAATCAAAAATTATAGGAGGGTCATAATCAACCAAAACTCTAAATCCAGAAGCAACAGAAGAGACTGATACATTTAATTAAAAAATAAAATTTCTGTATGATAAAATCCTTTTTTTTGTGTGTGTGTGTGACAGTCTCACTGTGTCACCCTCAGTAGAGTGCTACGGCATCACAGCTCACAGCAACCTCAAACTCTAGGGCTCAAGAGATTCTCTTGCCTTAGCCTTCCTAGTTGCTGGGATTACAGGAGCCCACCACAACACCTGGCTATTTTTTTGTTGTTCTCGTTTAGCAGGCCCAGTCTGGGTTCGAACCCATCAGCCCTGTTGCATGTGGCTGGCGCCCTAACCACTGAGCTACAGGCGCCAAGCCTATAAAATACTTCTTAAGTCGAAAGGCAAATAACAAAAGGAATTCCCAACAGGAAAAATTTTCAATTTACATAACAAATCAAGAGCTAATCTCCCTAATAAAATTTAAGAATTTTATCTTAAAATTAACCCTACTAGAGAGGTTAACCCTTGATTTTATAATATTTAAGAAAAATAACCAACACATTGATAGAAATGTGGACAAAAAAACAAAGAGCCCATAGACAAAGGGAACTAGCCTTTACATGTTAGAGAAAAAAAGTATTCTACTCATGAGAGAATGCAAACTAAAATACATTGATACACCTTTCCCACCTCTGAGAATGGCAAAAACCCAAGAGTTGGACAACTCGCTCTGTCAGTAGAGCCAAGGGAACAAGCATCTCACAAATCCAGGTGGGATTGCATGATGATTCAAGCCTATGAAAAGGAAGGTAGTTTACCTCCAAGGACCTGATGATCTACCTCTAAATCTGAAACAGCACACACAAAAAATGGTTCATTGTGGCTTTACACTTTGTAATAAAAGACTGAATACAACATAAACATTCATCAAAAGGGGACAGACTAAATAAACTATGGTACATAACCATTATGGACAACTGTGAAAGCAGACATAAACTGAGGAAGACTTCAATAAATTTAAACAGAGTAATTACCAGGATCTATTTTTAAGCAAAAGAAAAAAAGGTACATAACAGTTAATGCAGCATGTTACCTTTTGTATGTATAACATTTGCTTATTTTTACAAAGAGAAACCAGAAACCTATGAAAATGGTTACCCACTGTGACAATAAGGTAATGATAATGGGCAGAAAGATGACTAATGAGAATACCTCTTTATCATGTAAATGTTTTAACGTCAAAAATAAATTTTAATTAAAAAAGGAAAGACTGACACATTCTCAGGAAGTTACTTTGCTAGACTTGACTAACAAAGCCTGTTTCTTATACTGATACCTTTTCCCTCTAGTTTGTACCAAACTCTCTTTGAAATGCTTTATAAACACAACCACTGAAATTCACCTATGAAATCTTTTTTTTTTTTTTTTTTTAGAAATAGAGTCTTACTTTGTCGCCCTCAGTAGAGTGCTGTACCATCACAGCTCACAGCAACCTCCTCCAGCTCTTGGGCTTAGGTGATTCTGTTGCCTCAGCCTCCCGAGTAGCTGGCACCACAGGCACCTGCCACAACGTCCAGCTACGTTGTTGCAGTTTGGCTGGGGCCAGGTTCGAACCCACGACCCTCAGTATATGGGGCTAGCGCCTTACTCACTGAGCCACAGGAACCATCCTACCCATGACATCTTAAAAGAACCAACTGTCGGTTCTATAAGAAACAGAAGTGAACCAGACTTTCAGGGTCACGGAAGATACAGCCAACTAACAGCAACATTGGCTAAAGCCAGCATTGGCTAAGGCAAACCCAAACTATAATGGACACTGTGGTCCCATTATGTGGCCATTTGGTTTGGAAAACATTGACCACATCCCCAATCCTAATCCTATCACACCTGAAGCCTAAAACAACACTAGAGTTTCTGACACTATCTGAACCCAAAGAATTTTCCCCATCAGCCATAGAAGGCCTCTGTCCTCCCTCCTACATGTTTACAGGGCCAGGAGCTAATCTACTGGTCCAGTGAAGCCATCTTGTGACATAAGGAGACCCACCCTGAGGATGAGGCACACTGTTGACTGTAAAACCAGTTTGGGGAATTTTGGTATTTCATGATATTAAAGTACTGAATCATTATTTCAACATTTAAAAAAATTCAGGTCTATGACTCAATTGTTTCATAGAAAAGACAAATGAGCTGTCTTTAAGTCTAGACTTGCTTGTGGATCACAATAGGCAGCCTCATAATTATGTATTACAAAGCTCTACCCACAAAGGTAACTCTTACTCTGGTCCAACCAAGAGAATGTGAATGACAGTGCTGAAGCATTTAGTCACACAGGAATGTGAAGGATAGTGCTGGAGCACTTAGTCCCACAGACCAATGAATGCCCTTGAGTATTGTCTGAGGCAGGTTTTCTGTTACCTGCAGCAGAGCATACCCAGCTGATACCCCGCACTGAGTACCAAGTTCCGCAAATGCAACCTACCAGGTTTGCATGGTTTTCACATCCTGGGGAGACACGTATTTGGGTCTGCGGCAAACCTTTCTAGTAGTGCCATAGACCAAGTTTTTCTGAATGAAGGCTGAAAGAAACATAGCCAATGAAAACAATATACATATATACACACACACAGGATGGCAATGTTTTATAAACACAAATTAAATGGGTTTGAAAGCTAATCCAAATGTGTAGAGCCCAGAATCAGTCTGTTAAAAGTAAGGCAGTTTTATACATTTCAAATATTCATAAAGAAAATAGGTATCCTTTGGAGACTAGGTTTAATGAATAGAGGAATGATTAGTAATTGACATATCAATTATACATGAGTGCTTTTAAACTGTTCCTTCGAATCTTGTTTAAATTATTATTTTGCTTAGCAATTTTTTCCCAGCTTAAATATAAAAAAGCTTTAACCCAGCCTAAGACCAAATTACTACCTCTTGAGTTAGTGAGATTTAGAGTTAATATAATAATTTTACTCTTAGGACTTCTTTTGAGTTTCACTAAACTGACTCTATGGCAGTATTTACCAAGCTTTAATAAACCATCTTTAATAAACAAAATTCTTGCTTCACAACTCTTAAGAATCTCGTATTCATCCTAAAGACTAGGGATCCGGAGTGGCCAATAGCCTAGAAGTATTTGTTATGCTCCCACCTACCAGGAAAACTCTACCAAGTCTTTTTTTTTTTTAAGAGATGGAGTCTCACTATGTTACCCAGGCTGGTCTTAAACTCCTGGACTCAAGTGACCCTCGTCGCTCAGCCACCCATATTGCTGGAACTACAGGCACATACCACCTTGCCCAGGCAGTATTATTTCATTTAAAAAATATTTTATTATTAAACATTGTAGATGTCTGGAATTTACCTTAAAGTACTTGAGCAAAAACTGTCTGCTAAGCTGAGTATGTATCCCTTACGCTGCAGCCCAAGTGGTCGCCTCTCCTAGGGGTCCACCCACATTCTCATTGGGAGCTCACAAATCCCGACGAAGCAACCTTGACTCTTTCTGTTACACACCACTCAACTAGCCATCGAGGCTTTGTTTATTAGCATAATTAAATGGGTTTTACTGGCTTATTGACCATCTGTGATAAATCTTAAACATCTTTCACTGGTAAAACTACAAGTTATTCAGGATACGTGGACTGGCTAAACATGTGCTAGACACGTTCTTTACCCTTCTATGGACTATAAGAGAGGCACTTTCCCTAATTTAACCTTACAGAGGCTATACTAAGCTATGTCCCTAAATGAGCCCTGACTTTGGGGGATTTCTCCTCTGTCTGAAGCCACTAACAGAATGCCAGAATTCTACCTCTGGAATCTTGGCATTTGACAAGAGGCCCGAAAAGGACAGAGCTGAGTCTTTCCTGAACCTACAGAACAAGTCTTCTGGGCTGGTGTGTGTTGTGCATGTACTTTCTTCCTTACAGTTAATGAACATGTGTGGAAATTTGGTCTGAGGCTGCTTTCATTGTACCTAGCAGTGAGGCTGTGAGGGAAGAAGCCAGGTCGTCTCAAACTTCTTCTGTGGCTAATGTTACCTACCCCCCTCCAAAAACTTGTGCCCACCCAAGTGAACTCTTGCCATTCTGCAGTGAAAATGTTCCTTTCCAAATAGCATGTGTGTGTTCTTCCCCCATCCTCTCCTGAGATTCTGTTAAGTCTCCTGGGGATCTGGTCTAGGTTGAGAATGACAAAACGTGGCATTTGATACTTTTAGTATATTTCTTTTGCTCTTTTCCAGATATATATATATAGATAGATAGATAGATAGATATATTTTTTTTTTTTGGATGCAGTTTGGCTGAGGTTGGGTTTGAACCCACCACCCTCAGCATATGGGGCCAGCGCCCTACTCACTGAGCCACAGGCACCGCCCTTTTTCCAGATATTTAAAAGAAATATTTCAGACTATTGTCAGCAGCAGTCAGACGAGGTCTGGTGTGCACTCCTGGTCTCCAGGGCAGCCCTGCCTTTCTCTGCTTACTGCCCACACTCCCACTGTGCCCCTCTGTGCACTGATGTGCATGTTCACAAGGCAGTGATTCTACCTTAAACAAAACCACAAGTGCTGCAAAACCAATTGGCAAAGCCAACTGGCCAAAAGCAGGCAGCCAAAGTGGTTTCAGGATAATTCACCTGAGACACTTTGTGGCTCTCCACATAGAATGAAGGTCCATGAAAATAGGAAAAAAACAAACAAAAAAAAAACTGTGTTTAAAGAAAGGCTCGTTTACTGCCTTATAAACATTCTGAACATTCTAAGGACCCAGAGTTTAAAATGTGAAATACAGGCAAAATTCAACTGAACAAAGCTAGATCGATACACTCATGTGAAAATGGCTTAAGAGAGACTACAGTAAAACTAGAACTTTAAAAAATGCTCACAAATCAGCCACCAGAGGGACTGGCCAAAGGGCGTGTGGCCTACTTCTATCAAGACAACTGGGACAAATCATTTAAGCCCCAGTTTCAGGACACCACGAATATAGGAAAATCTGCTTCCCAAGGGCTTTAGTTACAGCCTGTTCTACCAATGCTTCACTTGACTGGTGCCGAAGGTGCCTACAGAATATGACAACAGACTGCCACACCAGGAGTGACAAGGCAGACGCTGACAAGAGATCCAGGCTTGGGATTAGTCTTAGACACAAAGGGACAACCGCACTGAACATGTGCTATCCCTGCAGGTCTCTCTGCACTTGGGGCTCCTGTCCCCTCCTGGGATCCTTGTTCCTCACACTCCTGATGCAGCTACTTCTTGACCTCACAGTCTGGCATCCTCCATTTACAGGTTAGCCTTCCTTCCAGATGGACAAGCGTTCTTTTCCTTTCCTCAGCTTCGCCAGGTCAGCGTGGAAAGGCAAAGCTAACCCAGGGCCAGGCTCCTCTGGGTGAGAGCAGTGGGTCAGGGTATACCTTTGAAGTCTAACTCATAGTTGTGCTTCCCCGCCTGGAACTTCAGAGTGGCTGTCTGGACATCAGACCCTGGAATACAGTACGCCAAGTAGGCCTTCTCCACATCGCTACTGGTGACGGTAGTCACAGGATGTGTTGTGCCCTGCAAGGGAAAAACCAGATACTTCATGAAGGCAAAAACTTACAGTGATGATCAAAGACCCTGGTGGTATCCACGACCCATTTCAGACATGCCTACAGTGGACAATCTGTCATGAAGGGGGGAGTCAGGAAGCAGGTGTGGCAGAAGATGGAGGCATGGAACAGGAAGGACATGACTCTCTCCTGAAACCAGTCCCAGCCAACAGAAAATAAATATAGGCCCTACTGAGCAGGACAACAGAGATGGGAGCAGGGACAGGAAGGGCACTGGAATCACTCAGAAAGGACAATATGGCAACTGTTCAAATGGCAGTGGAACAGCAACAGTGAGTTCTCCATACCAGCCTGAGCAATGCTGCTTCTGCTCTGAGGCCTACTCGCACTGTCACCATCCTTTAATTAGAATTCAGTCTCCTTCCTTATGGTTTACTTTTTTGGTCCCTTGAAGAGTTCTTCTATTTTTTTAATTATCTATTTTAATCCCTCATCCTCTCCACAGTTACCTACAGGATATCTAACAGTTTGACTTAAAATGAATTTGAATTCTAGCTCCTAGACCTGTTGCCTCTATAACATTAACAAGTTATTTTAATCTCTCTGAGCCACAGTTATCTCAAGTGTATAACAGGGAAAATAACAATACTTAGAAGGCTATGTTAACCAGTGTGATACAAATGTGTCAACCGGTCTGTGAAACTAGTGTATGATGCCCCATGATCATACCAATGTACATAGCTATGATTTAATAAAAAAATAAAAAATAAAAAAATAACAATACTTAGGCCACACTCATCCCATTATACAACAGGACAGGGTTGTCCTGCCCACACAGATTTGGAGAAATAATTAAAATAAGGCATGCAGAACACTTAGCACAGTTCCTAGAACAAAACACATATAATAAATGTTACTATCATTGTCACCATTCTTATTATACTTGGCATTGCACTGATAGCCAAAATTAAAGTTATTGAACCTATAACTTCCTTTATCCCTGAAAATTTTCCTACCCCCATACTCCCCCTCACTACCATCCTAGTTCTCCTAGGTCACAAGTTCTGGGTGTTATGAGAACAATAAGTGAAACAGGACCCACACCTGCTTCTGGACAACTTAGTCCCACAATGAAGGAAGAGGAGACAAAAACAAGTAGACATTTCAAAGCATCACATTAAAGGTCCCACATAGGTCTGTCTGCACAGCATGTTCTAGAATAGCAGTTCTCAACCTGCTGGGGGTCAAACGACCCTTTCACAGGGGTTGCGTAAGACCATCCTGCATACCAGATATTTATATTATAATTCATAACAGTAGCAAAATTACAGTTATGAAGTAGCAACGAAAATAATTTTATGGTTGGGGGTCACCACAACATGAAGAACTGTATTAAAGGGTCGCAGCATTAGGAAGGTTGAGAACCACTGTTCTAGAAGCTGAGGAGAATTGAGAATGACCAAGAAAAGAGAGAACCCAGCAAAAGTTTCCTGGAAGAAAAAGAAATCAGGGCCAAGGCCTAAGCCTAAGGGACAAGAATAAGTTGGACCTATAGGAGCCATGAGAGGAGGCTGGAACAGGTATGCAGTTTTCAAACTAGCCTCCTAATTTATGATCTTACATTGATGCCTAAGATTTTCCTTTTGAATTCTGTCTTCCTGTGAAACTAAACCATTAGACTAGAGTTGGTGGGAAGAGGGGATATATGGCATCATAAATCGCTTCCAGACAAGGGTAAAGGAAAAAAAAACAATCCCTCCCCTTTGAGTGTGAGGAAGTAAAACCAAGAGTTGGGAGGAACGGATGAGCAAAAGACAGCAGTCAGACACAGGCATCCTGTCCCTGCCCCTGCCCCAACTCTGAAGTCAAAATGCCTTAAGACATGTCACAGGGGAGGAAGGATGCAGGTGGCTGAGCAGAAAGCAAAAGCAAAGGGTTTCTGTCCCAACAAGAGGTCTGGAAAGAGATGCCTCATTATGTGTTAAGCTGGGGAAGGGCTGAGTTTAGCAGCTTGGGGCACAGGTGAGATGAGGAAGGAATGACACAATCCCACACATCCCTGTGGCAGAAAAAAAGGCATCTGATTTTCATAAAAAAGAACCTAGCTTTTCTGGGAATCAAAAGAAAACTGTCTTGAACCGGCAATTAGCAGAAAAAATAATTCAAACATGGAGTCACACCAAAAATGTGTGGAAAAGCCAAGAAGAAAACAGATCAAGCTAGAAGGCTGCCCAGCTACTAGTCCAGAATGAGAATGTGCAGCCAAAAGTCACAAGTCCATCCACACATCACTACACTCCCCCAGCATGTGGGCACATCAATAACACCCCCACATAGTTCATCCCTAGAGATCCTCAAACTGCTGTCAATGAGTTTCTGCTCTTTTCTGCACAGCAACAGAGTGGCAAGAGCACAGAAAAGAGGAAACCCCAAGTTTGGATTGTTTGAAAGAGAAAGACACCAACCCCTTGAGTATGACAATGAGATGTGAGAAGCCACTGGGGGAACCTTACTTCCCGTGGGTTGCCCCAGGACTCCATGTTGTCCCACTTGGCAACCAGGGCTTGCCCGTGTTCCCTCAGAAGCCAGACAGATTTGAGAGATGGGGACCTATCGCAATGGTGCCCTCCCTATACTTGTACTTCTACAGGTGACCAAGGGACTCCCTTTAATTTGGTCCATCCATAAACACCTGCAAATAATTGATAGCATCAATTTATATGATCTGGATTTGAAATCAACACCTGAAATAAATTAATCGTCTTATATTTGCCTAACCTTTATAAAGCTGCAGAAATGGCAGAAAGCCATTTTGAAAGCTTTTACCTCTATACCACAGCTACACAAACACACAGGCACCAGCTCTGGAGTTACTTGTTACTTTTCAACAAGTCAGAGAAGCATCTTTCTACCCCAGTTAACAAAACCCCTACATTTTTTTGTCATTCACTTCTTATGACCTAATAGATATCTAACTATTCAAAAATGGAAGCTCATACAAATGAACTCTAAGTTACCTACTTTTTCCATAATTCCCCCAAAGCAAATGAATCACACAGGGCCCTAGGGATCTTTGGCTCCATCAAGGATGCCACTAGTAATGATCCTTGTGCGCCTGTGTGGAATGGCTCCTCCACTATGGATCTTCAGGATAAAACACTACCCTTGTCCCATCACACTTACTGGTCTTCCATATTCCTGCCAGGAACCAAATTCATCGGCCCAGTACCAAATCCAGTCAGTAGTGAAGATGAAGTGTGGGGGTTTGGTGACAGAAGAGGCTGTGGAGAGGCGGCGAGCCTGGGCAGCACCAAACATCATGGAGGCAAAGTTCAGACAATCAAAGTGAAAACTACTAGCCAACTTGGAGCACAAGATACTGCAAAAGAAAATGAGAAGCAGATTGAAAATTCCACCAGCCAAACGAACATAGGTCCCTCAGTTTCCACCCATGAGAACACAAGACTAGTAGATGTGCCCTCCCTATACTTGTACTTCTACAGGTGACCAAGGGACTCCCTTTAATTTGGTCCATCCATACACACCTGCAAATAATTGATAGCATCAATTAGGGTTAGGGTGAGGGTGAGGGTGAGGGTGAGGGTTAGGGTTGCAACAGGCACCACCCTACAATATTCTTTCTTTAAATGCACTGCTAAACTAAAAGAAAGTAAGGCAAATCCTTAGAAGCCAAAAGTAACAATAGTTAACATATACTGAGTGTTTAATGTGTAAGTCAGACCCTGTATTAAGTACTGTATATGTACTAGATGATTAAATCTCCACAATATGCAAGGGGACATGCATATTTTAAAACATGCTTATTTAAAACATGCTTCCAGCCAGGCATGGTGGCTCACGTCTATAATCTCAGCACTCTGGGAGGTTGAGGCAGGTGGACTGCTTGAGCTCAAGAGTTCAAGACCAACCTGAGCAAGAAAGAGAGCCTGTCTCTAAAAATAGCCAGGCATGTGGCAGGCACTTGTAGTCCCGGCTACTTGGGAGGCAAGAGTCCAGGAGTTTGAGGTTGCTGTGAGCTATGATGCCATGGCACTCTACCCAGCATGACAGAGTGAGACTCTGTCTCAAAAACCAAAACCAAACAAACAAAAACCATGTTTCCAGAGGTGAGGGAATTGCTTTTTAAAATTAGTTTTGCTATGGACAAGTAATAAAATCAGGAGAATATGAAAGACTAGTTATTATGAAAATTCTTCTCACTACAAAAAGCAGAAAATTCTGGTTAAAATATTCTTTTCTTTTTCTTTTTTCTTTTTTTTTTTTTTTTTGTAGAGACAGAGTCTCATTTTATCACCCTTGGTAGAGTGCCGTGGCATCACACAGCTCACAGCAACCTCCAACTCCTGGGCTTAGGTGATTCTCTTGCCTCAGCCTCCTGAGCTGAGACTACAGGTGCCTGCCACAGCGCCCAGCTATTTTTTTGTTGCAGTTTGTCTGGGGCTGGGTTTGAACCTACCACCCTGGGCCAGGTGCCCTACCTACTGAGCAACAGGCACCACCCTACAATATTCTTTCTTTAAATGCACTGCTAAACTGAAAGAAAGTAAGGCAAATCCTTAGAAGCCAAAAGTAACAATAGTTAACATATACTGAGTGTTTAATGTGTAAGTCAGACCCTGTATTAAGTACTGTATATGTACTAGAAGATTAAATCTCCACAACTCTAAGGTTTTGCTCATCGTCACTTCACAGGTGGGAAAACAGAAGCCCCATAAGGCTAAGAAGCTCGTCTGAGGTTAGTAGATGGTAAGCTGGGGTTTAAGGTAAGCAGTCACTGCACAGCCTGCATGCTCAGCCACCAGGATATGCTCCCTTCTAAATGCAGTACCGCCTTAAGACCAAAAGGAGGGTATAAAACCGGAGAGGTGAGTGAGGACCAAAGCCAGTGGCTGTCCAAGGGCAGTGCCAGTGAGCAATGACAAGGAGCCTTGTTTTTAGCAGAAAGGAGGAAATAGGAAACAAATGTAAGGTCTAAGTAAGGTAGGAAGTTAAAGCTCAAAAGAGATAATTCCTGTGTAAAACCAGGCCCCTGAAAGACTACACACCCTTAGGAAAGGGGGATGAGGAGTGGGGAAAGGACTTGCCTTGCAAAGGCAGTTAGAAAGAAAATTTACCTGTGGAAAAAATTCCACTGAGAACTCATAAACCACTCAAGCCTCACACAAATTTTAAGTTAAACCACATTTTCTTAGAGAAAATAACTTCTTCCCAAGGTAGCAATCCCCTGAGAACACACACAGATCCTCTTTGGAGGAATTCACCTTCGACTTAGGCCTCAAAAAAATTTCCACAGATAACATTTCATCAAGCATGAGCTCAAAATCAAAAATATAAAAAGAAAATACGTAAACAAAGACATCATGAGCAAAAGTTGGTAAAAACAAATTAAATTTGACCAAAGGCTGCAAGCATATATATTTTTTAATTGAATTGAGTATCAAAAAGTATTTGTAAGGATCAAGAGACTATAAAAATGAACCAAGTAAATTTGAAGAAAAAATAGAACTTTTAGAAGTAAATAATTTATAATAATTAAAATTTAAAAATCACTAGTGAGACACACTACATTTCAGAAAAGTCTTAACTAGTGAACTAGGAGACCAAGGGGAAGAAATTCTCCTGAATACAGGAGAAAGAGATAATGAAAGAGAAGTTGGGAGACATAAAAGATAAAGTGAGAAGATTTCAACATATGTCTGATCAGAATTCCAGAGAAATACTTGAAGAAATCATAGCCAAGAACAAATTATAAGTAAAATAAAAATAAATCTACGCATACATCTTAATGAAACTGCACAACACCAAAGAATGGCAAGATATTAAAAGGGACCAGAGAGAAACAGAAACCTACCACACTGGGTTAAATTATGTCCCCCATAAAATATGTTAAAGTCCCAACCCTGGTATCTGTGAATGTGATCATATTTAGAAATAGGGCAATGGTTTTCAACCTGTGGGTTGCGACCCCTTTGGAGGTCAAACAACCCTTTCCCCTTTCACAGGGGTCGCCTAAGGCCATCGGAAACACATATTTCCGATGGTCTTAAGAACCGAGACACGGCTCCTCATATGTGGGGGTCACCACAACATGAGTAAGTGTATTAAAGGGTCGCAGCCTTAGGAAGGTTGAGAACCACTGAAATACGGTCTTTGCAGATGTAATCAAGTTAACATGAGGTCATACTGGATTAGGGTAGGTCCTAATCTTTGACTGGTGTCTTTTAAGAAGAGGGAGATTTGGACACGGACACAGAGACACATGGGATCAAATATCATGTGTCAATGGAGGCAGTGATTGGAGCAACACATCAACAAACCAAGAACAGCAAGGACTGCTGACAACCACCAGAGCCAGGAAGAGACGAGAAAAGATCCGTCTCTAGAGCCCTCAGACAGACATAGCCCTGTTGACACCTTAATTTTGGAATGCTATCCTCTATCTAGCTTTGTGATACAATAAATTTGTTTTTAAGCCACCATTTTCTTGATAATTTGTTATGGCAGCCCCCCAAAAATAATACCTCCACATCTAGACTGACAGCTAACTTCTAAACAGAAGCAATGGAATCTAAACAACAATGGAATAATATTAGAAGAGTTGAGAGAAAATACCCAATAAAACTATCCTTTAAGAATGAGGAAATATCCTTTCAGACAAAAAACACATTTGCCACTAGACTTTCACTAAAGCAACTTCTAGTAAATGAATCTAAAGGAAAATAACTCACAAAGAGAAATGTGAGCAAAGGAGTGGAGAGCAAATACAAAATGGTAATTATGTAAGCTTAAACAAAATTGCAAATATCAACTGCGTAAGACAATGCTAATTTCTAATTTCTGGGATAAAAAAATAATTCAGCAACATTATACAGCACATTCTAAGTAGCTGGCACTGTTCTGAGTGTTTTATGTATATTTACTCATATAATTCCAAAATAACCCTATAATGTAGAATTATATCTACCTAGCATATAGTAAAACTGAGAGTGAGGTTAAGTAATCTGTCCAAATTTATACAAGTATCATGGTGAACCTGGTGCTAAACCATTCATAAATGACCTGCTTCTGGGTCAGGGTTTCGTACGTAGAAGAGAAGCTCCCTCACTGTGATCTACTGAAAGTCAGCCCTTGACATAGGGGTTTATTTTTTTAAAAAGAAAATAAAGATTAAAAAAAGAGCAAAAATTTAAAACAAAAGAAAACAAGTTTGTACAAGTAGTAAATAAGTTAGAATGAAGCTAACCAGAATTCAGGAGTTCAAGGTTCTCTTATTGTTTGAGAGAATGATAAAAAGCTTAAGTTATTAAGTTAATGTTTGTTAAAATAAAGTACCTGTTTAGATTTCTGGAAAAACTATTAAGAAATAGAAATTAGTATATACTTCCAAACTAGATTAGGGGGGAAAAATACAAATGAGGAGAAAAAATTTAAGAGATCAAGAAAAGAAAAGAAACACAGACAAAGCAGGTCACATAGTAAAAGATAAACAGTGGCAATAAATTCAAATCCATATGTTTATAGGCCACATGTACTTCCTCTATAGGGAAATTTCTGTTTTTTTAGTTTCCCCGTTTTGTAGGTGGGGGATTTGAGTGAAAGATGGCAGACACTACAATACATACCACAGGGTTCCAGTGATACAGGTTCAAGAACTAGCAAAACTAATCTATGGTGACAGAAAAACAGTAGTGACTTTTGGGGGTGGAGACTGACTACAAGGGAACATGAGGAGACTTTCTGGCAATGATACAAATGATCTGTATCTCAACCAGAATGCTAGCTACCCAAGTATATGTATTTATCAAAACTTACTCAACTGTATACTTATTATGTGGGTACTTCAGTGTGTGTAAATTTTGCCTCAAATAGAAAGAAAGATTAAGGATATTAAGCAAGTCCGTTAATCCTAAAGGAAATCATTTGTCTCACATACTTTACCAATAGCAATTTGCACATAATAAGTGCAAATTTATTTTATACACTCAAAAAGTAGGCTCAAATTCTCTTCCTGGCATATTTCAGTAGGTCCAATCCAAGATATGGATGAATATTTGAAAACAAGGCTACCTGGAACTTCTCTATTAACTAAGCGAATTGACTAAGTGAAAACACTGGAACACACTCACAAAAATAATTATTAAAACAGCAGTTCAGCTCTATGACTTTACAGATCAAAGCTAAAATTTCACAAATGATCTCTTGCTCTTCTATAACGATGTATATGCTCAATCCCAGCAGCAACTGACGGGGAACTTACTTGGCCTTGGTACCATCTTCTTTCCCCATAGCTCCTGCTTGAAAGGAAAGGAAGGTGGGAAATACAGCCTCCAAACTGCCAGTATAAACACTAATTTCCAGTTTCCAGTCCAGAGCTTCCACCTCTAGACCCGGCTCCTCTGGGTGTGCGTGTGTGCACGTGCACCCGCACAAAGATCATCAAAATTGAAACACTGATGTTTATTTTATTTTATTTATTTATTTTTTTGAGACAGAGTCTCACTGTGTTGCCTTCAGTAGAGTTCTGTGGCATCACAGCTCACAGCAACCTCCAAGTCTTGGGCTTAAGCGATTCGCTTACATCAGCCTCCTAAGTAGCTTGGACTACAGGCGCCTGCCACAACGTCCAGCTATTTTTTGGCTGCAGTTGTCATTGTTGTTTGGCAGGCCCCAGGCCAGGTTTGAACCCGCCATCCCCGATATATATGGCCGGTGCCCTAGCCACTGAGCTACAAGCGCCGAGCCATGAAACACTCATGTTTAAACATAACTTCCTACACTGCACACGAAAGCCCAGGTAGAAATCAGAGATGAGTGACACATTTCCTACCTGTCTTGTCTGGGATTACTAAATGCCTCTTCAATAAGCTCCATTTTGTCCAAATCCTTCCATTTGCCTCCATCCAAGAATTGCCATCGATACGGCAAATGGAAATGAATTCTATTGCACTTATCTAAATGAAAAACATAGGAGTAAGACAGATTTGCAATATACAACATGCCCTAGCTCCTTGGTTGTCACTGGGTGTGGTACTGCCCACTGACTTGGGAACATTCTGGAAATTTATGGGAGTTTGTTTTTTCAGTGTAGTCATACCTGAGCATTTATATTTTGAAATACTATGGTTTGAATTTCCTTTCTGAAACTCATGTTAAAACTTAATCCCCAATGTGACAATATTGAAAGGCAAGGCCTTTAAGAGGTAACTAGGTCATGAGTATTAAGCTATTCAATGATCAACTGATTAATGGGTTATCATGGTGGCTTTCTAAAAGGAAGAGAGACCAGAACTAGCACAGAGAGTCCCCACCAGCAAGAAGGTGCTCATCAGATGCCTCTATAACTGCAAGAAATAAATTCCTTTTCTTTACAAATTATCCAGTTTCAGGTATTCTGGTGTAAGCAACAGAAAACCGAGAAAACTTCCTTTTGTCTCATTTAATAAGATATAACATTGATTTTTAAAAATATATGTTAGTGGGTTATAGTATCTATGAATTTCATTTCATGACAGTAAAGAAACTGATCATGAGAAGGTCAAATGTGCCATCCCTGCAGTGGACAGTCTGACTGTTCAGTATAGCTCTACATGTGGCAGGTAGATGGTCAGAGGTCACATTTAAGACGGCACTAGATTTATTTCTACCAGAAATGCATCCCAACTCCGACACATCCAACCAAAGGTGCAGCAGTGTGATTCCAACCCCCTTGGTTCTCTGCTGGCTGCCAAACTACTCACCCCATCCTTGACACATCATCTCTTTGCATGTCTTCATACACACTGGTCTGCCCGTTATCCACACAATGACCCAGAGGCTGGTCCCCTACAGTTCCCCATGTTCCTCCCAGGCCCTCACTTTTCTTATCACTCCAAGCACTTTGCCTGCCTCATGCTGGCCATCACCAGCACGCTGGCCACCACCTGAATGCCACACACACTCTCTCCCTACTTTTCTATAGCCTATGGAAGTTCTGCTACGTCCACATAGAGGAACATTGGGAGAGGGTAGAGAAAAAGGAGACAAAAAGAACGGAAGCTCTTTGCACTCTGAGGTGGAGCTACCTCTGAGATACATGCTATTATGTAGAAAGATACAGAACAAGGTGCAGAACGCCTCAAGTTAATATAGAAAACAAAAATACGTCCAGCTATTTTTTGGTTGCATAGAAAACAAGTTAATATAGAAAAAAAAAATTGACACACTGACTGAACACACATAAATTCACATATTATTTCTTACAGAGAGTAACTGTGTGGTGGAAAACAAAGTTATGAGAAAAAACCTTCTGTCGTTTTGGAATGTTTTGAATTTTGAACCACAAGATTATATATTCCAAAAAATGAAATACCTAGTTAAGTGGGAAAAAGGTACAAAATCATGCTGCATATGCCTATGGAAAAAAGAAACTGAATGAATACATGCACTTATACATGGATAATCTTCACAGGAGGATATTCAAGGAATAGAGGATCATGGCTATTCCGTGGAGGGAAGCTGGGTGCTGAGGAAAACAGGTATGAAGTAGACATTTTCTATGGTCCATTCTACATTTTCCATTCATATTTCAAAATAATAATGAAGCCTGGCTAATTCGACACTTGAAAAAAATTAAAATGTTCTAAAATCTTATGCATTCTTTCAGATATATTTCCATGCCACTTCTCTCCCAGACTCCACAAAAGGGCACCAGGGTTGGGATAGTGTCAGGAAGGAGAGTGGGGAGGCTCCCTGGGCTTGTTAAAGACCAGGCCCAGGGCTCAGCAGACAGGGCAGAAGAAAGCACCATGCCAAGAAGGCTCAGAGAACAAGATGGGGGCTCCCAAGTGAGGAAATATCCTCTAAGTTTCAACAAGGCTGGACATAGCCATTTGAGGAATTAGAATCTCCTGATTTGTCAATTTTGAACATGGAGAACTCACCAGGCCAAAGAACCTCTCAGACTCTTGTCCAGATGTGTGTACAACAGATAATAAGGGCTAGGCCAGGATAGAGAAGACCACAGCTACGGTCAAAGGTCCTGATCAATGAGACCCTCTTCCCTCGCTGAAGGATCAGGGATCAGAGCAGAAAGGCCACACCAGGACATCCCAGTATTAAGATGCTGCATCTACAAACTGTAGGTACAAGTGAATCCTGGATGGCCAGAAGAAAAGCTCTCCCAGAAAGAGGAAACTTCCTGGGGAAGGTGTATCCCCTCCACAGCCCTCAAGACTGATCTTCCTTTGGCAGGATATAGTGGCCAGGGGAAGGCACCAAGGTCAAACAGCAGGCCCGGTCTTTGTTTTTTAGCAGACACCACACCACTCACAGCTGGAAGGTACCCAGAAAAGGAGGCATCATGCAGGCCACTGAAGCCACAAGACATGGCAGGACTAGAGTCCCAGAGAGAAGAGACATGAGGCCCATTCCCCACTTCTCATCTTCTTTGATCCCCCTGACCCCTTTCTCAATGTCATTTTTCTCCTTCTAATGTTCCCCAACTCACTGTGGCATTCAGGGGTCTAGGCTTTCTAGAAGATGAGTCAAAGGAAAAAAATCAATTTTATAGGCAAAGCACCACATCCACCTCCCCTTTCTCCCTACAGTCCTTGAAATGACAGACCAGGGAGAAGAGTAAATTCAAAAGCACTAGAAAACAATAAAAAGTACTATCAAAAGACCATAATTATTCAAGAATTCCTAAAACTACAAAGATATAAAAAGAAGAGAAAAAAAAATTAGGCAAAATACACAGAAGATATCACAGAAGTAGAAAAGATCTCGGGGGTATCACAGATTCAGACTCAGATGAAACAGGAACAAGAAAGATACAAAGCCCACCCACACTTGAACAGACTAACATCAAGCATCAAAACTGCAACAACGATAAAAAAGCTTCCAACAAAAAAAAAGTCCTGGACCAGACAGTTTCACACCAGAATTCTACATAACTATATTGCAAAGTGCATTCCAAAACATTGAGAAGAAACCCTCCCCAACTCCTTCCATGAAGCAAGTATCACCCTGATACTTAACAAAAAAAGAAAACTACAGACCAATATCATTAATGAATATTGATGCAAAAATATTCAATAAAATCCTAGCAAATATCATTCAGCTACACATCAAAAAAAATAATATATCACAACCAGCTTAGCTTCATCCCAGGGATGTAATGCTGGTTCAACATATGCAAATCCATAAACATTATTCACCACATAAACAGAAGCAAAAATAAAGACCATATGATTCTCTCAATAGATGCAAAAAAAAAAAAAAAAAAAAAATTTGGCAAAATATAGTGTCCTTTTCTAGAAAGAACACTTAAGAAAACAGGCATAGTTTGGACATTTTAAAAACTAATAGAAAGCACTTATGACAAACCCACAGCCAACATCATATTGAATGGAGAGAAACTGAAAAACACTTCCACTGAGAACAGGAACCAGACAAGGAGGCCTACTATCACCAGTACTATTTGACATAGTGCTAGAAGTCTTAGTGAATACAATCAGGAAAGAGGAATAAGTTGTATTCAAATGGGGACAGAGAAGGTCAAACTTTTGCTCTTTGCTGATGATTTGATCTTATACTTAGAAAATCCAAAGGACTCAGCCAGGAACTCCTGGAAGTGATCAAGAAATACACTGATGTCTCAAGATAAAAAATCAATGTTCACTAATCAGTACCCTTCATATATGCCAACACCAGTCCAAGCCGAGAATCAAATCAAAGACAATATCCTTCACACTAGCTTCAATATACCATATATACTCGAGTATAAGCCGAGATTTTTCGGCACAAAATTTGTGCCGAGTTCGGGTTTTTCGGCACAAATTTTGTGCCGGAAAAAACTCGGCTTATACTCTAGTATATACGGTGGTACTTAACAAAGGATGTGAAGGCTCTCAACAGAGAGAACTATAAAACCCTGAGAAAACAAATAGCAGAAGACATTGACAAAAGGAAGAAGATATCATGCTCAGGGCTGGGAAGAATCAACATTATTAGAATGTCTGTATCACTGAACACAATATACAGATTCAATGCAATTCCCATTAAAATACCAGTGTCATACTTTGAAGAACATAAAAATAAGTTCTTCATTTCATATGGAACCAGGAAAAAGCCCAAATAGCTAATGCAATTCTACGAAATAAAAAATCTGGATGCGTCATTATTACCAGACATCAGATTATACTACAAATTAGCTATGATCAAAACAGCAGGTACTGGCATAAAAATAGAGACATAGATCTATGGAAGAGAATTGAGAACCCAGAGATGAAACCAGCCTCGTATCACCATATGATCTTTGTAAAACCAAACAAAAGCACACACTGGGGAAAAGAATACCTATTTAATAAATGGTACTGAGAGAACTGATTAGCTACATGTAAAAGAATAAAACTGGATCCTAACCTCTCAACACTTAAACAAAACATAACTTATGCTGGATAAAAGATTTAAATCGAAGACATGGAATAAAAACTCTAGAAAAAAGTGTGGGACAAACTCTTTACAATATCAGCCTTGGAAAAAAATTTATGAAGATGAGACCACTGTCAATTTCAGCAACAACAAAAATAAACAAATGGTACCAGATCAAGTTAAACAGCTTCTGCATAGCTAACGACAAAAATCAACAAATCAAATAGACAACCTTCACAATACAAGAAGATCCTCACATGTTATAAATCTGACAAAGGGCTAACAGCCAGAATCTACAAAGAACTCAAGCACATCTATGAGAAAAGAACAAACAACTCCATTTAATCATTGGGCAAGAGACACAAACAGAATATTTTCCCAAGAAGACAGATGAATGGCCAAAAAACACGTGAAGAAATGCTCATCATCCTTAACATCAGAGAAAAGCAAATCAAAACCACTTTGAGACATCACCTAACTCCAGTGAAAACAGCCCACATCAAAAGGTCCCAAAGCTTCAGATGCCAATGTGGGTGAGGAGTGAGTGGAACACTTAACGCACTGTTGGTACGTCGTAGGACAGCCCTCTTGAATAAAAAGTATGAAGAATCCTCAAAGAGCTAAAAATAAACCTTCCATTTGATCCCACAATCCCATTACTAGGTAACTACCTAGAAAAAACATTACCATGTTATTATAAAGACATATGCACTCAAATGTTTATAGCAGCACAATTCACAATCACAAATGTGGAAACAAACCAAGTGTCCATCAACACATGAATGGATTAATAAACTGTGGTATATTATATCATGGAATACTATTCAGCCATAAAAAATGGAGACTTTGCATCTTCTGCATTACCTAGATGGATTTGGAGAACATTCTCCTAAGTAAAGTATCTCAAGAATGGAAAAGGAAGCATCCCATGTACTGAATACTATGTTAAAATCAGTAGATCAACCACTACAGGCCTACACTAGAGAAATACAGTTAAATTCAAGAAGGGTAGAGGGGTAAAGGGAGGGGGTTCAGCAAGTTCCCATCTAACGGATACAACGTAGGGGTACATGGTATGCTTCCTGGGTGAAGGACTCAACTCAACTCAAACTTTACCTTACAAATGCAATAAATATAACCTAATCGTATGTACCCTCATATTAAACCATAATTTTAAAAAATGTTTTTTCCAGAAAAACAAAGAAGAACTGTAAGAAGAACAATGGGACCCACTGGCACAGGCACCCACTTGCTCTGACTTGCTTGCACCAAGCAACCTTGCTACCCACCTCCCACAGAGAGGAAAGCAGGTAAGATAGAAGCCAAAGTCCCCACCCTAGTCTGAGGCTACACACCAGAAGCCTGCCCCACAGGCAGGACATACTGCCTCTTGGCATTATCACTAGAACACGGGCTGGGCATCAGAATCAGCCCCCTAGAATCAACTAATAGGCACACGGGATTCTCAAGCATCAGTGTAACTGACAACCAAGAATCACCCAACACGCAAGGAAAATTTTAATCCAAAGAGAGGCAGTAGACTCATACAGATGCAGCAATACCTAAGCTGAACAACTGAGATGTCTATGACATGGTTATCTGTGCTATTAACCTTCAATTAGTGCATAAATAAGATTAATTTTTTCCTCAAAAATTGAAGTGGATGGTCTGCCACTCTGGGTTTCATCTTCAACATTATCTTACCCCTTTGTAAAACAAGTTCCCCATTTGTAAACTGCTGACTTCTTTGGGGTATTGTCCCTGTAAACCTATTATATACCATCAATGATTTCACCATTCTTCCACCATAAATCTGATGTTTGTTCTTGCTTCAATATTAGCATAATTCACTTTGTTCTGATAGGAGCTCTTTTCAAACTGACATATTATCCTTCTTAGTGCCTCAGACTAGCTCCTGTTCAAACATGTTATAACCAGTTAGTAGGAGGTTACTTTGGTACAAAAGAAAATTGAACTCCATACATAGTATTTTCAAAATATGCATTTTCCATGAACTTTTTGAAGCCCCTCATGGCTGTTACATAAAAAATAGGCAAAAAATATGAACAGATACTTCACAGAAAATATATAAACGTCTAGTAAAAACATGAAAATAAATGTTAAGATCATTTATCATCAGGCAAATGCAAATTAAACCACAATGAGACATCTCTACTCACTTATTAGAATGGCTAAAATTTGAAAGATAATACCAAGTATTAAAAAGGATGTACAGCAATTATAACTGTCATACACTGCTGGTAGGAATATAAAACATTATATCCATTGTGGAACACAATTTGGCAGTTTCTTATAAACTCCAGCATACATCAGATGACTTATTAACTCCACACCTGGGTCTTTACCCAAGAGAAATAAAAACATATATTCATGTGAAAACTTATGAATATTTGTGGAAGTTTTATTTGTGTTATAAAAGCCCAAAACTAGAAACAACCCAAATGTTTATCATCATATGAATGAGTAAACAAATTGCAGTGAACTCATGCAATAGAATACTACTCAGCAATAAAAAGGAACAAACAATTGATATGCTAGTCGATATGATATGAGTTGATATGAATCTCAAAAACATGCTGAAAGAAGCCAAGCACAGGAGAATACATACTGTATGATTCCATTTACGGAAAATTCTAGAAAAGACAAACCTAATCTGTAGTGACAAAAAGTAGGTCAGGGATTTCCTAGCATTGATGAAACACAAGATAAGGGTTAACTGTAAAGGAGGATAAGGGAACTTTTTTGGAAGAAGGGAACTGTATTGTATCTTGATTATAGTGATGGTGACATGAGCATACACACTTATCAAAACTTAGAACTATACATTTTATTTTACTTATTTTTTTGGAGACAGAGTCTTGCTTTGTCACCTTCAATAGAGTGCCATGATGTCATAGCTCACAGCAACCTCTAACTCTCGGACCTAAATGATCCTCTTGCTTCAGCCTCCCGAGTAACTAAGACTACTGACACCCACCACAACGCCCAGCTAGTTTTTAGAGACGGAGTCTCACTCTTGCTCAGGCTGGTCTCAAACTCCTGAGCTCAAGTGATCCATCTGCCTCAGCCTCCCAGAGTGCTAGGATTATAGGCATGAGCCACCTCACCTGGCTGGCCCAGAACTATACATTTAAATGGGTACATTTTATCATGTGTAAATTATACCTCGATAACATTGATTCTAAAAATATACATGTATGTGTGTGTGTGTGTGTGTGTGTGTGTGTATCTTGCATATTCTTTGACCTAGCACTCCATTTCCAGGAATCTATCTCTGGAAATACTCACCCTTGTGTACCTGGATGCTCAATGGAACATCACTATACTCAAGCACTACACAGTTGTTACCGACATGGAACAAAAATCTCCAAGATGCAATGTTAAATAAAAGATGAAGGTTGAATAATATTTTGTCAGATGTTCCCATATACTTAAAAATATGCAAAACAAATATCACCATCACACAGCAAGTGTTTACCTTTGGGAAAAGATGAAGGAGGACTTCATGCTTTATGCTGTATTATTGGACTCTTTTACAAAGTAAGAGTATTCATGAATTGCTTGGGTAATGATTAAGGACTGAAAATGAAACAAGACGTTTTGGTGGTTTTTTAAGAGGAATCACCAAATTTGAGTATGAAATCTTTCTTCAGTCAAAGCCCAGGATAGCATTTAAAAAGAAAACAAAGGTTTAGTGAAAATACACACATGCTCATAAAAATTGCTGCTTCTGATAAAAAGGAGAACTATGGAGTTCACTGGATCAATACAGAAGAAACACCCAACTTAAACAATCACTCATCCTGCAAGAACACAGTTGTTTCCTCCTCTGTGAGGTCTTCCCCAATTTCTATTATCTAAGGCATTTCTAAACCTACTATCATGTTATCTTTGTTCCCACTAGACTGAACAGCTCCCTGTTCCATGCAGGTCTGTGACCTCATGCTAAGCTAACCAAGGGTCTACACTTGACCCTCATTTGATGCATGAACCAGACAGGTATGTTCCCCAAAATGATCCACAGTTTGATTTTTTTGGAAACTCAAAGAATTGCTACTATCCTCAACTCTACAAAGTGGTTTGGCCAGAGTGCCAGGGCCTGATCCTCTCTGGGTGGGGGTTCAGGGATGACCTCAAAGCACAGTTCTAGGAATGACAAGCAAGTAGCCTTGGGACCAAGTGGGATGAAGGGACCCTCTCCAACTTACCTTGAAAGCTACAACTTTTCCGGATATAGTACAAGCAAATCTGATCACTCTCCTCCTGGCTAAGAGTATTTGGGGACATAGGACCTGAACTGTTTTTTCTTTCTGCAAAGAAATACCAGAGATGTGTCAGTTTCTGATATGGGGTTAGAATAGTTCAAGGTACAAAGGAAAGTAAAGAGAATTCATTCGTCACTCTGCATGAGACAAAAGTAGGCAAGGCAAGTTCATAAAGCCCTATTCTGTTAAGGGTGAAGGTGGGCTTTTTACTTCTTAGGGATTAGCTGGGAGCCCCAGGCCACATGGCTGCTAGCCAAATCCAGAACACCATATAGGGGCTTTTTTCTAAACTTTTGCTGTCCACCCTATTCACTAGGAGACCTATTTAAAAATAACGAGTTCCATCTCCACCTCAGACTAACTGAATCTGAACCTCCAGATGGGCCCTGGAATACTTTTTTTAAGGGGAAAGCTCTTAAGATTCCTTCTATACCTAAGGTGCTCCAGAGGGCAAATTAAGGGCTATTTTTCATAAACTAGGCTGATATATAGCAAATATGTGTTAATGAACTATCAGAATTGTCACAGGTCTGTGACTCATGTCTATAATATCAGCACTTTGGGAGGCCAAGGCAGAAGGATCATTGAGGCCAGGAATTCAAAACTCCATCTCTATGAGAAAATTTTTAAAAATTAGCTGGGTGAAGTGGTGAGTGCCTTTTCTCCTAGCTACACAGGAGGCTGAAATGGGAGGACTGCTTAAGCCCAGGATTTCAAGGCTGCAGTGAGCTAAGATGGTTTCACTGTACTCTATTCTGCTAAGCAACAGTCAAGACACCATCTCTAAAAATAAAAAATGAAAAGAATCGAGAAAAATACCAAGAAAAGGGCAATAAACAGAAAGTCTATATCTCAAAATGAAACCTCCTTAACTATTTTTAGGTTTACTATAAGGATCTTAGTATAAAAATGGGCATGCAAGTGCCAAGTTTCCTTGTAGAGTAACATTCCAATAAGTCTTTATGTGTGACATCTATCCCCACAGACCTACCTCCAATGAGCATATACAACTCATCTGCAATTCCTCCCAACCCTATTGAAAATCCCTGTCATTCTGTTATTTATCTTCCCTTTTCTAAGCCCATGAAATACTTAATACCTCAAAACCAAGGCCTGTGGGACCCTGAAGGCCATCTCCTTCTCCCCGCCAGGATGGGCAACTGCTCTTTGGACCTGATATCACTGGGCAGTGGATCCTCCCCTCCCTTACTAACAAGGCTGTAATCCAAATGATACTCTTATTAAAGATTTAAAGCAGAAGTTATCTATTTGTAGGCTTCCTACAGTTGAAAGAAATTAACAAAAACAAACTGAAGAAAATATAAAGAATGAACAGATATGGTAAGGACAATTTTTAAATATAAAAGTCAGGTAAGGTTAGAGTGCTGAGTTTGTGGGTAATCCTGACACACACCTGACACTTTAGGAAGCTCTCTATTAAAATCATAGTTCCTGCTACAGCTAAATGAGAAGGCTTGGTTCTACACTCTGAGGGACTACCACAATAGCCAACCAATGTCCTATATCATAAAATCCAAAAGGTATCAATGTATCATAATACATGGTTGAGAGACCATGTTATTTATCTGCCAAACAGGTACTCAGGAAATGCCTATCAAACAAAAATCTCTGCTCAAAATTCCTTTTTGCTTGTCACTAAGCCTGACATTGCTTTAAGAAAAATAAGCATTCTAGCACATTCATTAATTCAAATGTCTGAATTTGAATGTCCACTTTAGGCCAGGTACTATCTAGGTGCTGGACATGAGCAAGGAACAAAAGCAGACAGAACTTATAATGAGTTAAAACATCCTATTAATTCATATGAGGAAGATGTCCAAAATCAAGATATGCTTCTTTTACTCATTTTGTAAAATCAAAACAACAAAACAAAAAGGATTCCCCTACAGTTGTACAGCACAGCATTGCTAGCTTTGGGGTCCCTCATGGAAAGGCAACCTTTTGGGGGGGTCAGGGGCACTGTACAGGGGAGGAGCTGAGTATCCCATTACAGCACAGATCGGGCCCACCTGGCATTTATTCTCCATCAACACCAACTCCCATTTGTCTAGAACAGGTCTATTATTTCAACTTATCCTCCAATTCCCCCAGGCCCTTGCTAAGAAAGGATCAGCAACTCCATTTTAATAAAAGAAGCAGTGTTGCCCAAAGTCACACATTATATTTATTAGCCAACTGTAATCCAGGAACCCCTAGCCCAGGGTATACCATATTTTCTACTAGCCTTACCAGAAGTCCCCTGTGGGCCTGAAGAAGAAGGAGGGGACACTCTGACAGAGGTAGAGCTCTTATTCTTGATGTCATGTGCATTTCTGTAAATGGAAGGCAGTCTGCTCACCAGGTCTGGGCTCATGCCCAACTTCTCCAATTTTTCCAGATTCTCCGAATTAGAGAAATCATGAGATCTCTTACAGCTAGTGCCAAATTTGCATTCCCCCTGTAAAAAATACTGGCAGATATGGAGTTTGATACATTGCTTTTGAAAGGAACAAGAGCCGTGGGGTCCATCTCCTTTATTGTAATGTTGGCAGATCTGTTGACAGAAAGGAAAAAAGGTACCAGTTCAGGGAAAAAAAGACACCATCTCCCAATGACCAGTCCAATGGTTAGAAGAACTCTGCACGGTCAAAGCTGTGATTCCTTCATCCACAGGGAACACAGCTATGAGATCATCCCTCATTCTAGTCTAGATGATGGCTGCTAACACAATAGTACACCCTTGGGAACCGGGTGGAAAGCAGATTGCTTAGAACAAGCCCCTCCAGTGGGAAAATCCAAAGCACTTCAAAGTGACCAGAGCTGCTCCCTTCTCAAGACAGTGTTTGAATGTGAACTGAATAGCAACATCCTACAGACCTCTACACTCTACCTATATTCTTTCCCCACAGACTACCCAGCTCTTCTCTTCCAAGGCCTCAGTTCCTCCCAACTCTCTTTTCTACAATTCAGAGTCAAAAGAGGCTCTGAGTATCTTGGAGAAAGCCAAATCACACTTTTCGTTTCCCAAGGGAGCACAAAGAGGCTCAGAGAAGTTAAACAGCCAGTCCCAGTCACACAGCTCTTTATAGTATCTGGCATATACATTGTCTGTTGAATCGGTTTGTTGGCAAAGCTGGGACTTGAACTTCAATAACAGCTCTTCTGCTCTACTCTCCAAATTCCTGAAGGTGGGAACCAGCCAGAGATCACCAATTCATAGGCATTATACTTCCCAAGATATAGGAATGCCCCAGACGGCTGCCGAACCCAAGACTTTCCCTGGCACTTACTTCTGGCAAAAGCCAGGGATCGTTCTGAAACAAGAGTTGGCACAGCTCACTATAGCTGAGGTGGTCAACGCCATGAGTTCTCAGCACACTCAGGTTGTGATCAGTCGTCAAGCTGTGATTGTTCCTACAGTTCTTCCTAAAAAGAAGCAGAGCTAGTGTTACAGGCTACATTGCGTCTCCCCGAATTTTCTAAGTTGAAGTCCTAATTCCCAGAACTTTAGGATGTGACTGAATTTAGAGAGAGGGTCGTTAAAGAGGCAAGTTATTAGGGTGAGATCCAACCCAAGGTGTCCTTTTAAGAAGAAGATATTAGGACACAGACACTCGCAAAAGAAAGACCACGTGAGAACACAGAAAGAAAGGTAGATATCTATAAGCCAAGGAGAAAGGCCTCAGAAGAAACCAACCCTGCCAAGACCTTGGACTTTCACCCTCCAGAACTATGAGACAATTGATGGTTGTTATTTAAACCACCCAGTCCATGGCACTCTGTTATGGCAGCACTGGCAAACATAACAGCTGGTAAAAATCAGTCTTCATGACAATTTTTAACAAACACTTCGTGACACTGTTTAAAATCATCAGGAAAAAAAAAAATAGCATGTCTATGCAACAACAAAAAAATGTAATGTTTATTTACTAAGAAAGAGATGGGGCCTTGCAAAGCCTAAGCCCAGGACAGCACCTCTCAGCAGGCATCTGATGAGAATGATAAGGCCATGATCAAAAGAGGAGTCACAGCATACCAGTTAGTCAGCAAGTACTTAACTATGTGCTAAATAAGTTTGGTTTCTTAGGCTTGTGCACACCCATACCCACACACAGCCCAATCCTTTTTTCTGCTCCCTTCCTCTATTCTTCCAATCCACAAGCACCTGGTAAGCAACAAGTCTGAGCCTGGAACTGACACCATGCCCTGAGGACCCAAATACAAACCTTTCAATGACTTCCTAGGTCAAGTGAACCGGAAAAGTCAGGCAAATAGCATTTGCTTGACTCAGACACTACCATATCTCATACACCATGCTCATAATAAGCACCCCAAGAGAACACCAAACTCCTGATCCTTCTTCAAACCTGCACTTCCCACAGTCTCCCATGTCCTAGAAAAAGGCAACTTCCCTCCTCTACTACACAGACCAGAAACCTTAAAGCCATCGTTGACTGGTCTATCTCTCTCATCTAGGGGAGGTGAAAGACGTACGGATGACTCTACTAGTGAGCGCGAAGTGCAAGGTCAGCTATGGTCAGAATACATCAGCGCATGGAGGAAAAGCACCTAGGCCACTCTGGGCTGGGGAGAGAATGGAAGAAGAAATGAGAGAGGATGCTAGAAAGTATAAAGCCTGAGCTGAATACTTAAGGGTGTGGAGGAACCAAGCGAGGAGAAAAAGGAAGAACATTCTAGGCAGAGGGGCAAATAATTTCGTGCTGCCAGAGCCAATATAATAATTGCAAAGAAGATGATTGATGACAATGACAACATATATTATTTGTCATATACCAGGGATTGTCCATGTTTTATGAATTAACTCATTCAGTCCTCAATAAGCCTGTGAGGTAATACTATCCCCATTTCACAGATGAAAGCACTGTGGCTCAAATGTAAAGTCACTTGCTCAAGATCAGGGAGCAAGGAGCAGGGCCCCAGTTGAAACAAGGTGAGTTGGCTCTTGGAACTGACCACCGTGCTCATTGCCTCCTGAGCATAGGACTGGGAGTCAGGAACCTGGGACTCCTCACCAGCTCTGCTTTAAGACTACTTTTCTTTAAGACAACCTGTTTCTCAAAGAGCCAACTGTGTAGTTCAAGAGACAAGTAGAGTCACAGTGAAAGCACAGAAAAGTGCAGTCAACAACATTCACTCCCTCGGATTAGTTGGGAAAGAAGGTTCAAGAAACTCACCTGTATAAAGCACAAGAAAAGAAAAAAATGAAGAATGAAGAAGAAAATTCAAAAGTCATCTAGGCCAGTAAACATCATTACCCAGATTTCAAAGACAAGTTAAATCTGACCCCATATTTTGGCAACCAACATTAAGAGTAGGGCTGTCCTCTTCATTTTACAAAATTTGGACATTAAAAAGATCCACCAGTTATCCCTATCATTGGGTTGATCCAGCCACCATTTACCATGTGCCCTCTTCCAAGTTATACCATGAGATGCTTCATCCTCGAAGGACTGATTACCCTAGAGCTTTACCTTCACCCTCTTTTCAGGCCTCAGATTTCACCCAAGATCTGATCCGCTCCAGGGGGATGCCGCCAGGTATACACCACCCATCTCCCAGACCAGCAACCCAGGGCCTAACCTTCCTCTGGAGTGTCACACCTGCAGAGCTGCCTCCTGAGTATGATTCAAAACAGAAATCCTCTCCTGCTCCCTCAGTCAACAACATTCAGTGCAGTAGGAGCTGAAACCCAATAGGCATCACCTCTCTGGTATCTTCTCACCACACTGTCACCAGTGCCCCAACTCTCCCAAATTTCTCAGACACGGCTCTTGGAAAATTCTAATTTAGGTATTTCTGGACAGCTGCTTCCTCAAGACTACACTTCATGGCCCCCAGACAGCTTTTGGTCAGACTTAGCCTGTAGAAACACCCCACACAAGATGAACCTACTGTCCATCTTTTCCTTCTGCTCTGGAATGGTCTGGAATGGCCTCAAGAGCCACAAGCTGAGGAAAGCATAGCCTGGGTCAGCCTGGATCCCTGCAGGGACCGGAACCATACCCCATGCTCACTGTGGGACCGGACAGGAGCAAGAAATAATGTCTACTCTGTTAAGACAAAATAAATGAAAAAGAGTGGGGGCCGGAGAGGAAGAAAGGAGGAAGAAAGAATAGAACTGGGGAAGGAAGGAGGGAAGGAAGGAACTCTCCTAGACAACTAACTAGACTAGCTTCTGAGCATTCCCCACCACATCCTTCTTTAAATCAGCACCACACTACCGGTCAACGTCTCCTCCTAGCCATCTTCAGGGCGAGCTCCACGGTCCTCAGCACAGCACACCGCTCAGCCCTGTGGGTGCTGAGTGCGGGTACCGGACAGGGAGGGCCTTCTCTGCCTTCAGGGATTGGACATTCTACTGAGAGCCGGAGGAAAAGAAAGAGCTCCAGGGGCCGAAGAACAGTGATTTGAATTAAGGGCGGACAGACTTAGGGAGCAAACAAACCAAGAAGGGCATTCCAGGGGCGGAGGCCACCACGGAAGCAAAGGCTGCGGTGTGCAGGGAAGGGATGGGACCCAGCAGGGGCCGCTGACGGAGGGAGGGCGGGACAAGCGCCCCACGGACGTGGGCGAGGGGCAGAAGCTCGCGTGTTCTGGCTTGTAGGCAGGTAAATAAGGGGGAGTGAGGTCTAAATCAACTCTTCCAGCTGCCGAGCAGAGAAGGCCCTTCCTGTCCGGCCCGCAAGGCCAGTACGGGAGACCCAGGCCACCGCCTCCCCCCTTATTGCCACACCCAGAGTGTCCCACCTGCCACCGCGTTCGCCCAAGTCTCTCTTTTCAGAGAGTGCCCTCGGGAATCTAGAAAACACCATTTGACCCTCAGTCCCTCTCAGCGCCAGGTACTCAGTAGGTGCTCAATAAGTGTTCGCTAAAGTGAATGAAGGGGGGTGAGGCCAATGAAAGGGCACCTAATTGTCTCCCCCCAAAACGGGCTGAGAGAGGGGTAGGAGGACCCAGGTCCCCGGCACACCGCCCCCTCCCCGCCCCCCGTCGGGGCTGGCGCGGCGTCTTACCCAGCCCTGACGAACTTGCAGGCGCCATAGATCAAGAACTTGCAGAGGTGCAGCTGCGCGCAGAGCCCCACGCAGCCGGGCTTGGCACCCTGGTGCGCGCGGCACAGGCGCAGCGGCGAGGCGGCCAGCACCAAGCCCTCGGGGGCCGCCGCCGCGCCGTCCGCGCCCGCCCGCCGCGCCACCACGAAGCGCCCGCGGTCCCGCAGCAGCCGCTCCAGCGCGTCGCCGCCCAAGCCGGACCGCAAGCGGCGCTGCAGCTCCGGCAGCTCCAAGGCGCCCCCGGCCGCGCACAGCACCTGGGTGATCTCGCCGATAACGGTGGCCTGGGCCATGGCCGGGCAGCAGGGACGCGCTGCCGAGGCCTGCGCCCGTAGGATGGCGGCCTGGAGCGACGCCGGTGGCTGCTGACACGGACCGACGGGCCGCTCCCACAGGCTGGAGAAGCCGACGGAAAACGAAAGCGAAAGCGACCCGGGGCGGGAAAAGCAGAACCTGTGCGGCCTCGCCACGCCCACGGCCGCAGCTGAACCGCCGGCGCCTCCCGCCTCAGGGCCCCCAGCTGCGCCGACGCCCGCCCGACTGGGGCTCAGGAGCTCGGGCAGAGGCCGCACGTCGCGGCGCCGCGGGGGCTCCAAGGCTGGCCCGAAAGGGCCGCCGCGGGCGCGTGCGAGGTTGGGCAGGCCTGCTTCAGGCGGCGCCCTCCAGCCGGGCGGCGGAGGCGGAGACGGCTCGAGTTCGCTCCGCCACCTTGGGAGATCCCCCAGCATGTGGCTGTAGCGCCCTGCGCCCGAGCCCGGACGGAGCGGCCGGCCGGTTGGCGGAGCAGGCGGGGACGCCGCCCGTTAAAGGGCGCGCAGGTCGCCGGGTCGGGCCGGGGCTTGGCGTCGGCTCACAAAAACCCGGACGGCGGACGCGCGTCCGGCCCTCGGAACGCGAGAAACGCTCGCTCCGAATTGCTGCTTCAGCTTCAGGAAGTGCAGTGAATTCCTTAAACTCAATTATGTCCTTTTAAGAAAAAAGCAAGTCCGTTTCTCTCAGCCTCGCCCGAAATGTTGAGGAAATATTTTTAAAGACCCTCCAGACCCGCAGTGGTTCTCAGCCTTCCTGACGCCGCGGCCCTTGAATCCAGTTGCGACCCACGGGTTGCGAACCGCTGCCCCGGAGCACAGGGCGCGCTCACACGTCACTGGTGGAAACGCGAACTGTTGGAGCGCCGGAAAATAATGCCGCAGCAGCACGAGAAATTCAGACTGCGCGTGACCTTTAACCCAGCAATTTTTCTTCTGAGAATCTTCCAGAAGGGAAAGAATAGTGGATGAATTAGGTACCAAAGTATTACGGGTGAAGGTATGGTTTATGCAGATTGCTACGTGACTTTAACCATCATGCATTAAATGGGGGTGTTGACCCACAAGGACAGCCATGGTGTGGTGTTTAGAAAAAAATGCTGCTTTTTTGTTTGTTTTTAACTCTCTTTGTGTGGGTGAGGGGCAGGGTAGGGTTCAATGGCATGGGGAGGCGTGGCGCGGTGTAATCCTAGCCCTCTGGGAGGCCCAGGCGAGTGGATTGCCCTGAGCTGACAGGTGGAGGCCAGCCTGAGCCAGAGCGAGTCCCGAGTCTCTAAAAACAGACGGGCGTTGTGGCGGGCGCCTATAGTCCCAGCTACTGAGGAGGCTGAGGCAAGAGAATCGTTTAAGCCCAAGAGTTTGAGGTTGCTGTGAGCTATGACACCATGGCATTGTGCCGAGGGCGCCAAAGAGAGACTCTGTGTCTAAATAAATAAATAAGCGTGGGGAAGGATGAGGAAGCACGCTGGTGGTAGGGGGTGGGAAGTGGGAGGTACCAGGAAAGTGGAACCGGGGAGCTGAGTTAGAAAGATGGGGGTGGGGGGAATGAATTAAAATTCTAACTATAATACTGCTACAAAAATGGGTGAAGACTAGATTATAACATGGACAACTGAAAATGCTTTAATTAGGAAATGGAAGGAGGGATTGCTTGCTTGGATTTTAATTGCAATTATAGTTTTCTGATGGTGTAAAATGTTAATTTTTAATTTAAATTTTTGATTTTTAATTTTAGTTGTGGTTCTGTATTGTTTTGCAATAAATAACATTTCTTAAAAAGAAAAGAAGGGTGATATCAGTGAAAATGGTGGTTTAAGTACCCCATAAAGTTTGCCTTTCCATAAAAATTGAAAAAATTGTCAATTTATCAGAATCAACTTTTTCATAGCTCTGGAAATTAACCAAAGGCTTTTATCAACACATCTAGCGTTTAGTCAAGAAAAACACCTGTATCTCACTAAGAACATCAATCTTTGTAGCATTTTAACTTACCCTAGTCTTACTCTCCCTCTCCAGCTCCATGGCAGCCCTCCTTCCCAGTACCTATACCAGAGGGAGCAGACAGGGCTGTAGCTCTTTTAAAGCCTCCATTGCCAAAGTAGAGTCATTATTTGACCTATCTAGGGGTTCCCTGGAAGGCCCTTTAAAAAGGCTTGTGTTTATTCAGTCTCATTGGAAGTAGCCACTTCTAAAGGTTTCTGACCCCTCAGATGGCAGCGTAGAGGGTCAGGGTGTTTGTCAAATATTTTAACATCATGACTGGCTGAGGCAATGAATGACAATTGGGGCAAACAATAAAATAGACAAAAATCATAACAGGAAAAGCTAACAAATGGGTCTCCGGTTAACACTTGAGGCTCTGTGTAAGCAGGAAGTAAAGCTATGCGGAATTGTAAAAAACTTCTAATGAATGTTGAAGGCATGCCCTAAACCACACATGAGCCCCTCAGTAAAGACTAGGAGACATATTAGTTCCAAGTGTTTAAGGAAATCTCCATCCAGTCTTGGCTGACCACTAAGCTAATCAAGTAGAAACTTTAATAGACACACAAATGGAAGAGTCACACTTTACAAATTTAACTCACAAAAGTCACTAAATACTACAACAAGTATCAACAACAAATCCTAATCAGAGGAAGAATATAACTCAAAAAAGTCACTACATAACTACTATAATAAGCAGCAACAACAAATCCTAAGGAGGAGAAGAATCTGACACATTATTTGAAATGTCCAGTTTTCAACCAGAAATTATGGGGCGTATGAAGAAACAGTATGATCCATACAAAGGAGATAAGAGCAATCAATAAAAACTGTACCTGAGAAAGCCCAGATGTTGGTCTTTGTAAATAAAGACTTTAAATCAGCTATTGTAGAAAGAATGAGAATGATGCCTCACAAAACGTCAACAAAGAAGTAGAAAGTATAAAAAGGAACCAAATAGAAATTCTGGAGCCAAAAAGTACAATAATTGAAAAAAAAAATCATTGGAGGAGTTCAGCAGCAGATTTGAGCAAGCAAAAGAAAAATCAGCAAACTTTAAGATAGATCAGTTGAGATTATTTAGTCTGTGGAACAAAAAGAAAAAAGAATTAAGAAAAATGAACAGAACCTGAGAAACAAGGACATGGTCAATTATACTAATAAGATAATCATGGAAGTTTTAGAAGGAGAGGAGAAAGAAAGGGAAGAAAGAATATTTGAAGAAATTATGGCTAAAACTTATCAAATTTGCTGAAAGTCATTAATCTACATATCCAAGAAGCTCAATGAACTCCAAATAGGAAAAACTTACGAAGAACCACACTTAAACACATCATAATCAAACTTGTGAAGGACAAGAATCTTAAAAGCAACAAGAGAAGCAGCTCATCATGTACAAGGAATTCTTAATAAAATTAACAGATGATTTATAATCAGTAACCATGCATACTAGAAGGTAGTGAGACGACATATTGAAAATGCTAAAAAAAAAAAAAAAAAAAAAAAGAATTCAATATCCAGCAAAGCTATCTTTCAAAAATGAAGGCGGAATTAAGATATTCCTGATAAACAAAAGCTGAAAGTGTTAGTTGCTAGCACTAAGAAAAACACTAAAGAAAGTGTTGGGGGCTGAAAGTAAAGGATGCTATGCAATAACTTGAATTCTCATGAAGAAATAAACTTTTTGGAAAGAAGTTTGTTTGGGGTTTTTTTTTTTGGGGGGGGGGGGTTTGCAGTTTTTGGCCAGGGCCCAGTCTGAACCCACAACCCCCATATTGGGGCCGGTGCCCTACTCCTTTGAGCCATAGGCACTGCCCTTTTTTGTTTGTTTGTTTTTGAGACAGAGTCTCACTATATCACTCTGGGTAGAGTGCTGTGGCATCACAGCTCACAGCAACCTCAAACTCTTGGGCTTGAAGTGATTCTCTTGCCTCAGCCTCCCAAGTAGCTGGGACTACAGGCACCTGCCACAACTCCCAGCTAGTTTTTGGTTGTAGTTGTCGTTATTTGGCAGGCCTGGGCTGGATAGGAACCCTCCAGCTCCTAGTGTATGTGGCTGGCGCCCTAGCCACTGAGCTACAGGCACTGAGCCTGGAAAGAAGTTTGGAAAATACTAAAGGAACTAAAAGTAGACCTACTGTTCAATCTTGCATTTCCTCTACTAGGTATATACCCAGATGACCAAAAATCATTTTATAATAAAGACATTTGCACTAGAATATTTATTATAGCCCAATTCATAGTTGCCAAGACATGGAAACAGCCTAAGTGCCCATTGGCCAATGAATGTATTAACAAATTGTGGTATACGTATACCATGGAATACTATGCAGCTATAAAAAGAGAGAGATTTCACATCTTTTATGTTTACCTAGCTAGAGGTGGAACATATTCTTCTTAGTAAAGTATCTCAAGAATAGAAGAAAAAGTATCCAATGTACTCAGTATTACTACGAAATCAATACATAATCACACATTCATATGAATGATAAAACATAACTATAGTCCAGAAAGGAGGGAGGGGAGGGGGGAGGCTGGGAGGAGGGAGAGTATTTGGTGGGACCTCCCCTAATGTGCATAATGCAATGGTACATTTCATAAGTACTAAGAATAGAGTATAAATGTTTTACCACAAAATGTAAGCAAGGGGATGGCTGTGTTAATCAGTTCGATGTAAGCATTTCATATTGTATATCGAATAAGTACACTGTACCCCATAAATGCATCAATGTACACAGTTATGATTTAATAAAAAAGAAAAAGAAAAAAGAAAAATCCAGTAAAGGTAACTACATAGGCAAATGAAAAAGTGTAAATGTATTTTTTGTTTCTAATTCTCTTCACCCATCTGATTTAAAAAACAATTACTGGCTCTTTTTGTGTTGGTTAATTTGAGTTTTCTGTAGATCCTAGTTATCAAGCTTTTATCTGATTCATAATATGCAAATATCTTTTTCCATTCTGATGATTGTCTGTTTACTTTGGTTGTAGTCTCCTAAGCTATACAGAAGCTATTCAGTTTAATTAAGTCCCATTTGTTTATTTTTTTTGTCGTTGTAATTGCCACTAAAGTTTTCTTCATAAAGTCTTTCCCCAGCCTGATGACTTTCCCCCCTTATATCAGTGGGCCAGAGAGATGAATAAAACTTTCCCTAAAGAAGACAGATAAATGGCTAATATACGAAAAAATCTTCATCATCCCTAATTATCAGAGAAATGCAAATCAAAACCACCCTGAAATATCACCTAATCCCAGTGAGAATGGCCCACATCACAAAATCTAAAAGCTACAGGTGCTGGTGTGGATGTGGAGAAAAGGGAACACCTTTATCCTGCTAGTGGGACTGCAAACTAATACAATCTTTTTGGAAGGAAGTATAGAGAATCCTCAAGTCAAACTAGACCTCCCTTTTGATCCTACAATCCCATTCCTAGGCATCTACCCAGAAGAAAAAAAATCCTTTTATCATAAGGACATTTTCACTAGACTTTTATCACAGCTCAATTTACAATTGCCAAATTGGGGGAACAACCTAAATGCCCACCAATCCAGGAATGGATTAACAAGCTGTGGTGTATGTATACCATGGGATACTATTCAGTGACTAAAAAAGATGGAGACTTTACATGTTTTGTATTAACCTGGATGGAGGTGGAACACATTCTTAGTAAAGCATCAGAAGAATGGAGAAGCAAGAATCCAATGTACTCAATTCTTTTTCTTTTCTTTCTTTCTTTCTTTTTTTTTTAAGAGACAGCATCTCACTTTGTTGCCCTCAGTAGAGTGCTGTGGTGTCACAGCAACCTGCAGCTCTTGGGCTTAGGCGATTCTCTTGCCTCAGCCTCCTGAGTAGCTGGGACTACAGGTGCCCACCACAACGCCCGGCTATTTTTTTGTTGCGGTTTGGATGGGGCTGGGTTAAAACCCGCCACCTTTGGTATATGAGGCTGGCGCCCTACTCGCTGAGCCACGGGCATTGCCTCCAATGCACTCAATTCTGATATGAGGAAAATTGATGACCTAGTACATCGTGGGGGGTGGGAATAGGGAGCAGGGAGGAGGGTGCGGGGTGGGGGGACACGGTATGTGATCCTGATCTCTTGTGATCAGGACACAATTATAAGAGGGACCTTACCTAACAAATGCAATCAGCATAACCTGGTTCTTTGTACCCTCAGTGAATCCCCAACAATAAAAAAATAAAAAATAAAAGACAATTGCAAAATGCAATACTTACAAATGTAAACTGATGGGCAAACAATGTATGAAGATGTAATTTGGTAATAACAGTAAGAAGGAAATTTGGAGGAAAGTGAAGCTATAGAGAAGCAGATTTATACATACTGTTGGAATTAAATTGATATTAATCCAAACTAAATTTGTATAAATTATGATTTTGGTAATCCCCAGTCCAACCAATAGCTCAAAAATCTGTAATAAAAGAACACGAGAATTTAAATGGCACAATAGCAAATATCCATCTAACATAAGAGAAGGCAGTAATAAAGGAATTGAGAAACAAAACACAAAAGACATATAGAAAAAGTAGCAAAATGGTAGACATAAATTCTGTCTTATTTGTAATTACATTAAATGTACACAGATTAAACTCTACAATTTTAAAATGGAGATGGTCTGCATCTCTCACCACTTATAAATACTGATTCACAATGGATAAACGATTTAAATCTAAAATATGAAACGATAAAAATCATAGAAGAAAGTGTAGGAAAATTTCTTGATGATATAGGCCTGGGCAAGATTTTATGAAGACTCCATCGGCAATTGCAACAACACTGAAAATAAATAAATTGGACTTAATTAAGCTAAAAGGCTTCTGCACAGCTAAGGATACAACAATCAAAGCAGACAGACAACCTTCAGAATAGGAAAGATACTTGCATGTTATGTTGTTCTCTTGAAAGCCACACAACATACTATCCAGAAGCTCAGAACAGAATACCAAATAATGAGAGCCACATAGTGGCAAAGAATTGATAACCAGAATCTACAGCAGCGGTTCTCAACCTGTGGGTCATGACCCACAGAAACTGTATTAAAGGGCCGCGGCATTAGGAAGGTTGAGAACCACTGATCTACAGGGAGTTCAATCAACAAAAAAAGAGCAAACAACTCCACTCCAGAGTCCACGCACCCAGCTACCTCCTTCATTGGGTTCTCACAGGGCTCACCATCTAGGCCAATGTTCCCCTTCCCTAGTCACATCAGACCCAGGGACCAGATAACTAGAAACTAAGACTCTGCTAAAATTATTAAAACTAGCTTATCTTAAGCTAGTTTACCCAGTCTCCCTCATTCCTTACCACAGGAATCACAGGCTTCCGCTCATTTTTTCCTCATTCTTTCTACCTACTGACCTACATTGGTACCTCCCTGTGTGGTCTTCTGTGGCATGCTCGTTTTTCCTGCTTTTAAAGATCTGTGAATATAAAAACTTCTTCCTTCTCCCTTCTGTGTCTGCATGTCCTAGCATATCCAATCCTGTGTACTCTTTTTTTTTTTTTTTTTTTTTTTTTTATTGTGGAGAAGGGGCAGGGAAAGAAGGCGGGGGAAGAGGTGAGTGACAGGGTCGGGCCAGTGGCATGGTACCACATTGGCTGTATCTAGGTAGAGGCAGTTTCAGGC
>CAUYPK010071473.1:0-28149 GCA_963574355.1 Loris lydekkerianus | reverse complement strand
CGTAACTGTGGTGCAGTCCCCCCCCTTCCGGGCCGGGGGGTGGGGGGGGTGGCGGGTGGGTCTTTGGGTCCTTGTCCCTCTCTTGGATCTTTGGTCTCTTTTTAACTTCATTTAGCTCCTGTGATGCATCAGATGTGAGGTCATGGTGGCCAGTTTGCTCCCACCGGCTGGTGTGTGGTGGGTTCTGTGGCTGTCCTCCCCTTATTAGTCTACTGCAGGGTCAGCAAGCTCTCCATCAGGGTCAGACAGTGAATGTCTTTGCCTCTGAGAACTGGATGGCCTCTGCGGAAACTATTCACCTCTGCTATGTGGTGTGAAAATGTGCTGCCCCTTCTCTGCTGCATGGTGTTGGGTCTGCAGAGATGGTTTTCTGCCAGGTGGCTTCATCTAATGGGAAATATAACGGGTCACAGAAATACAGGCCTGGGCACATCCTCCTCAGATGGGAACCCTCGAGTCTCATGCCAGGTGTGGGCAGGGCCTCCCGGCAGCTTCCAGCAGCCTTCGGTGTGTCTTGTGTCTGCGCCACTCTGTCTGCACGTGGCCTCTTGCCTGTGTCCTCTCTCCCTCTGGGTCTCTCTTACTAGGACACGTGCCATGGGCTCAGTCCAGCCAGGTAATCCAGAGTGAGCCTGTCATCTCAGGAGCTGAAGGGGCCTCCTGAGACCCTTTTCCCAAATGTCTGGGGTTGGATGTGGCGTGCCTTCTAGGGTCTACAGTTCAGTCCTGTGCCGATGGCTCCCTGCCCCCAGGGACCTGCCATTTCAACAGAGAAGCAAATGGCCCTGCTGCTCAGAGCATGGCTGCAGCGTCTTCAAGTACATTTTGCCTTCTGAGACCCTCCAGAAGACCCTTACATCTCACTGGCCAAGCTAGAAACCACTGTAGGTATTATTTAGCTCAGCGCCCAGCGCTGCTCTGGGAGGAAGGCGCACATTCAGTATCTTTGGGTTAAGGACAGAATTAGGATGCTGGGTACAAATTGGTTAGAAAGTGTTTGCTGATCAATTTTTAAAAATCCTTTTTCATGAATTAGAAACAAGGCTGCATTAGAAAGTAGTAAATTCCTGTCCTTGGCTCCTTCCTGGCTCCTGTGGACATGTAGAACATTTGTTGAAGAAACGGATACATTTTCGGAGTGCTCAGAGGGAGAGGTTGGAGGGCAAGTGCGCAAGAAGAGCAGGACAGATGTCCACAAACCTGCAAGCATTTGAGTTTTGTTGCTGGTAAAAGACACTGGGAATGATGGTAGCTTTAATAAAACAGGAGACACCTTCTCCCATGCAGAGGGACACTGGGGTGGATAGTACAGGGCTGAGGGAGGGGGGGATGACCCCCTAAACACCAGGGTTCCTTTGTCCTTCTGACCTGCCTCAGTTGGCTTCTGTCCTAGGTCTGATTCACACTGTCAGTGCAGCTGCTGATGCAGCAGCCATCACGTCTGCGTTCCAGGCAAGAAGCAGGAAAAGTGTGAGGAAAGCAGAAAAGGCCTTTGCTGAAAGCCTCGCTCAGCAACGTCTTCTCCCATGCCCTTGGTCACCTTTCTCTGGTAATGGCACTGAGTCAGCATGACCACCAGTCCCCGAGGACGTTTTTGTTCCTCTGAAGCAACAGGATACGGACCAGAAAACAAAAATGTCAGTCTTTCTTCAAATCAATTCAATTTTTGTTCTCCTATCTGTTTGGGGGCATTAAAATGCCCCTTTTCTTTTGAAATGGTGGAGGAAATGGATTATAATTACTCATTTTGTTCAATACCATTCCTTGCTTTTAAAAATATTAATATTAATATGAGCACCATTAAAACAGCTGATGAATATGCCCAATTATGACCAAGTACAGCCCAGCCCCCGGCCCTCACCACTCTAGTCTGGCGGCTCCCGGAAGCAGCCGCCTTTCTGCTCCTTCCCCCACACTCTTGGTGCCCGTATTTCTGAGTAATGCGATATCCTATTCTGTACTGATTTCTCATTTTTAGACGTGTCTGAGGTCGTCCCTCCTGTGGTTGCCGACGTTTACTTTCACACTCTGTGTCTCTTACCTTGTCTTTCTGGCACACTCTCGTTGCTAATTTGGTTACGTCATATCTATCAGCTGCACTGGGATTATTTTTCCTTTGCTATCTAACTTTTCATTTTTCCTGGAGTTAATGTTTGTGTGGTTGTTTTTACTGTTTCATTTTCTATGAGATCAGTGCTGTGTTTCCCACACGCTCACCGTCCGTTACCAACGTTTCTAAATGTTCAGACGCCCCTGAGGATCTAGCAGCTTCCAGCCACTAGCTCCCTCACCCAAAGCTGGGCAGGGGGTCCCGGGGGTCTCATCTTGGGGCTTTCTGCTATAGCCTCTGCTTGGCTTGCTTTCTTGCTAGATTTCATGTCTTCTTTTTTTGATATTTATTTTCTTTTTCTTTCTTAATTGCTAAAGCACATATCTCAGTAGCTGCTGAGGAAAGGGGGCATGGGAATCTTTTTCTTTGCCATCACAACTATCTGAAAATTACTTTCAAGCTGATGGAAAGTTTGCCTAGGTATAGAATTCCCGTTTAGAAATCATTGTTCCTCAGAATTGTCACAGTCTTATTGATGTATAATGCAATTGTAGTGTTCAGTTTGGTGAGTTTAGTTACATTTATACTTTTTGGCGACACTAAGCGCAAGTCAGTTTCCAAACACTCCCATCATCCACCCCTCACTCCCCCACCCCTGCCGTGAAAGTCCTCTGGAGTCTGTAGCCAGTCCTCTCCCCACCCCTGCTCTGGACAACTCCTGGTCTTCCTGTTACCCTCTGTCTGTATAATTTTCCCTTTTCTGTACATTTTACATAAGTGGAACCATTTGCTGTGGCCTCCTATGGACCTTATTTTTTCTATGTGGTGTCATATTTCTGAGGCTCAGCCACCGTGACATGGATCAGTTTGTTCCTCGCTCACTGCTGGATGCTGTTTCCTTGTGTGGGTGTCTCCGTACCCCTGAGCTGACAAGCCAGGGCTTTGCTTCCAGTTTTGTGTTGAGATGGATTCTGCTGTGAATCCTGCACACAGGTCTCTGTGTGTACATGTGACGTCATTGGCTGTGTGTCCCGGGAGAGCCAGGCTGCCATGGTTACCTGAGGGCCTTGTACTGTGGCACACCTGCCACGGCAGAGCTGGGGACCTTGTACTGTGGCACTTTCAGAGGAAGAGAAGTGGCTTTCTGTCTGTTTGTGTGTCCCCTGTGTCTGTATTTATTTTGTGGAACTTGATGGGTCTGTGTCACTGAGATTATTTACCCACAGTTAGGTGCAGCCTGAGGTCAGATTCCAATGCAGATAAAAACACACAGTCTTTGAAATGAAATCAAGAATCTGCTGCAAATATGCTTAGATTTACATTTGTAATTTTAAAGACCAAGTTGTACCCAAAGAAAAACATCTTCCCTAAAACAGTGGAAGAATAGAAGCAGCCCAGGAGTTTCCTACCTAGAGGGACTTTAACACACGTGGTCATCCATTAGCACACCTGGGGCCTTAATTTCAAGGTGACGAAACCTTGTTACTTCTGCCCAAGCTACCACCGAGCCACAGCCCTCTGAGGGACTCAGCACTGCTACTTAGGGACCCCACTCTCCTTTCTGGAAACCGTTAGCAAAACCTCGGCAGACCTTGGTGCAATTACCGTGGGCTCCCGTTTCCAGCCACTGCACTTGCAACCTTCTCTCTGGAGCCAGTGGGAATTCAGTGAGTGGCTGCACGGGGTCTGACCATCCAGGCATCATGGGCCCCTTCTCCTTCCACTTGGCAGAGCAGGGGCTCCCAATGGATGTGGCGTCCACTCCTCATTCTGAGCGTCTGTCGGGGCCTAGCCTAGCCTGTGCCGACTCTGCCTCCCCTCCACAGAGGTCTTCTCCTCTGGCCCCCACACAGTCCTGCCTTGCACTCTTCATTAAGGTGAGCCCTGGTGATGCATTTCCCCTCACCTGGCTGGACATATGTGCCACAAGGTGTATCCCTGCAGGACCAGGGGCATCTCAGGGGCCAGACTTACCTTGTGGCCTAAGAGCCATGATGCTTCTGCCTGCTTTCAGGCTTTGTATGATGGGCCTCACCTTTGGGCTGGGAGACAGGGAGCCTGTATACTGTGGCACACCTGCCATGCTGACCTGAGGGCCTGTACTGTGGCACACCTGCCACGGCAGAGCTGGGGACCTTGTACTGTGGCACACCTGCCACAGCAGAGCTGGGGACCTTGTACTGTGGCACATCTGCCATGGCAGACCTGGGGGCCTTGTACTGTGGCACACCTGCCACGGCAGAGCTGGGGACCTTGTACTGTGGCACACCTGCCACAGCAGACCTGGGGACCTTGTACTGTGGCACACCTGCCACAGCAGACCTGGGGACCTTGTACTGTGGCACACCCGCCATGGCAGACCTGGGGGCCTTGTACTATGGCACACCTGCCACAGCAGAGCTGGGGACCTTGTACTGTGGCACACCTGCCACGGTGACCTGCGGGCCTTGTACTGTGGCACACCTGCCACGGTGACCTGGGGGCCTTGTACTATGGCACACCTGCCACAGCAGAGCTGGGGGCCTTGTACTGTGGCATACCTGCCACGGCAGATCTGGGGTCCTTGTACTGTGGCACAACTGCCATGGCAGAGCTGGGGATCTTGTACTGTGGCACACCTGCCACGGTGACCTGGGGGCCGTGTACTGTGGCACACCTGCCATGGTGACCTGGGGTCCTTATACTGTGGCACACCTGCCATAGCAGACCTGGGGGCCTTGTACTGTGGCACATCTGCCACGGCAGAGCTGGGGGCCTTGTACTGTGGCACATCTGCCATGGCAGACCTGGTGCCCTCAGGAGGGGCTTCCTGTAGGCAGGGGTCGGGTCCAGCACATTTACCCTCTGCTGGGGCCCAGGTCTGTGCCTGACACATGGCAGGTGTGTGATCAATATTTTCTGATTGATCAGCTGCATAAGTACTAATAACAAACATGTAAGAATTGTGAGTGTACCTGCCTTAGTCAATGTGAAAATGACAGGCTTTTAATGTTCCGGAGCAGGGCTGGGGAACTGTTTCATGTTGGAAGATGAATTAATTCAGCTCTAAGGCCGTGTTCAAGAAATTTCAATTAGATAGATTTAAAAATGTGCATTATTTTGTAAGAGTCTAACTGCTATGTACTTAATAATTTCAAAAAATGAAAACTATTTTTTAATTTTAAGGTTAACCTTTTCATGACTTTGTTGTGTCTGCTTTTTGTTGGGAAGTGTTTGAATATTTGGCAGCAGTAGGGAGGTTGGCGGTTTCAGGTGGTCCTCTAGGTGGGCAGTAGAGAGGTTGCAGTCTGAGCTGGTCCTCTAGGTGGGCAGCGGGGACATTGCAGTCTGAGCTGGTCCTCTAGGGGAGCAGCAGGGAGGCTGCAGTTTCAGCTGGTCCTCTAGGTGGGCAGCGGGGAGGTTGCAGTTTCAGCTGGTCCTCTAGGTGTGCAGCGGGGAGATTGCAGTCTGAGCTGGTCCTCTAGGTGGGCAGTGGGGAGATTGCAGTCTGAGCTGGTCCTCTAGGTGGTCAGTGGGGAGATTGCAGTCTGAGCTGGTCCTCTAGGTGCGCAGCAGGGAGGTTGCAGTCTGAGCTAGTCCTCTAGGTGGGCAGCTGGGAGATTGCAGTCTGAGCTGGTCCTCTAGGTGTGCAGCGGGGAGGTTGCCGTCTGAGCTGGTCCTCTAGGTGGGCAGCGGGGAGATTGCTGTCTGAGCTGGTCCTCTAGGCGCGCAGCGGGGATTTTGCAGTCTGAGCTGGTCCTCTATGTGGGCAGCGGGGAGATTGCCGTCTGAGCTGGTCCTCTAGGGGAGCAGTGGGGAGGTTGCCGTCTGAGCTGGTCCTCTAGGTGGTCAGTGGGGAGGTTGCCGTCTGAGCTGGTCCTTTAGGTGCGCAGCAGGGAGGTTGCAGTCTGAGCTGGTCCTCTAGGTGGGCAGCGGGGAGATTGCCATCTGAGCTGGTCCTCTAGGGGAGCAGTGGGGAGGTTGCCGTCTGAGCTGTTCCTCTAGGTGTTCAGTAGGGAGGTTGCAGTCTGAGCTGGTCCTCTAGGTGGGCAGCGGGGAGGTTGCAGTCTGAGCTGGTCCTCTAGGTGGTCAGCAGGCACTTGTGCCCTTAGGGCATCTTGCTTCAGTGGCCGGAGAATGTAGATTCATAGCAAAACATGGCTGATAACCAGAAACTTTTTTGAGGGGGACATCTTTCTGAAGGCATGTGTATTTCACTACATTTCCCCATATTTCAATTGGAGTTTTCTCAGCATCCAACAATGACTTGTAAGCTGTCGTCTGCTGAGAGCTCTGTCATTTCCACCTGTGGTCCTCGAGGCGCCTTGTGGTGTCCCCTGTTAGGTTATTAAATGTGAACCGTTTGATTTTCTTAAGCACTGAGTTTGCCGTGATTCACCGTGGCCCTTCTCTTTACTGGGAAGATGCATCCTCATTATTGCAAATGCACATTCTGATTTTGATTCTCTTTCAAAAAAATTTTTTTAAGATAAATTTTTGTGAAACCATGGGTATATTAAAAATTCTTGTTATTTTTGAATATGAGCTCCGTTGTGGAACCTGTGCAGCACAGAGAGCTCAAAATATCAACAAGTGTATGGGAAGGATGTGGTTAATGAAAACACAGTACATTGCTGGTTTAAGAAGTTCCATTCTGGTGATTTTAGTGTTGAAAATGAGCCACATGGGAGACCTGAGAGCGAAATGGATACTGTTGAAAGCTGTAGTGGAAGTGAATCCATCTCAACCTAAATGTGAATTAGAAGCCAGGTTCGATGTCACTGTTTCAAAAGTTGGAGCATTTTAAACAAATCAGTGAAGTAAAGAAGCTGGATGAATGGGTTCTGCATGAATTAAATGAGCATCAGAAGAGAAATTGTCTTGAAGCCTGCCTTTCTTTGCTGTCATGACACAAAGATGAACTATTTCTACACTGTATTGTTGTACGTGATGAAAAATGCCAAAGAATCAGGAAGAAAGTATTTTTTGAAAGGTTTGGCGTGACAGCTCTGTGACGAACAGTAAGAAGGTGCTCCCAAATGTTCATGGTCTCCGCATACTGTGGCGATGAGTCTGTGTAGACACAAGTACAGTTAAGGGCGAGGCGTGGTTGGCTTGCACTGCACCCCAAGGAGGAGTTACAAGGAAGCTGTGAGGAGCTTGCCAGGAAAGGGTCACTGCGGCCTCTGTCCTGTGGTGAGGCTGTGAAAAATGCAGCATCAGCTAGTACAGCCGTCTGTCCCAGCCATACGTCAAAAGAGAAAAATACAATAAAAAGAACATGCAGAGACTATGATTTAAGAGTTCATTAAATCTCTTTTTGAGATTTAATGCACAATGGTATGTAAAATATATATTTTTGCTACATCGTATTCCTATTTATTCTGGGGTCAGTGACTGGACCCCACTGGTGTTTGTTGCATACCAAATTGGCATTGATAAGCAAAGGCTATTTGGAACACAACAAATTAAACTTGTGATTTGAAATTGGACATTTCAGAGTTAATGACCTAATGAGTGTGATGTCATGATTCTCAGAGTCAGTGGAACTTTCACTGTGTTCTCCAATTACCAGTCTGTAACAGCTGCGTAGTCCTCCGATGATTCACACACATTATCCTGCAACTAGGGAAAGTGTTCATCTGAAATTTCCTTTTGAAGAACAAGTGTTTAGAAAAAGATTTTTTAAAAAAATGGTTGGACTTTTTTTTGGCCACATATCATATGTAGACTCAGTTTTATCTTGTAAAGAAATATACAATTTGTGGGGGTGCCCCATGATCACATTAATGTATACAGCTATGATTTAATAAATAAAAAAAAGAAATACACAATTTGTTTTGATTTGACATGCTGTCACACAGAGTATGGCATTCTTACAGAACCTTCTTTTAATAATTCACATTGGTGATTCTCTTCTTCATAAAATTTAACTATCTGTTCTTATAGAGCTAAACTTTTGGCTGACACCTGTCCCTGAGATAGCCAAGACACTTCAGAAGGACATGAATCCACACTGAACACCTCATGTCTCAACTGTAGCATGTTATGAAGCTGACAATGCTATGTTGAGTTCGCAGGAATTTAATCAGCAATACTTACAATTTGCTGCAAAGTGTCACTTCAAAGAGTAGCTTTAACAGAGAGATTTATTTGTAGGTGTAGGATACAGTGAAAAGAAATGAGAGTGTCTGGATCTTGTAATACTTTTTTTTTTTTTTTTTATCTGAACTATAAACCCTTCATGTTTTCCTGTCATGGAAGGTGCATCATTTGTTCATATACTTACTAAATTTACCCAATTCAGTCCGACTTCATGACATTTATCCTGAAAGTTGTTGAAGATAGCTATTCCCCGTGTTCTCTTTGCAGGAGTGTCCAAAGTGAGTAATTCTTTGTAGCAAAGAAAATCTGTTAGACCTGAATAAAGTATAAAACCTGTGCTGAGTCAGTACTGTCAGCTGATTCATCCAAAGCCATTGAATAATATATATTTTCCTTTTGAAGTATTGCATGAAGTTGTTCTGTTAAGTTGAAGGTTGATTCCAGCTGTTCTTCATGAAAGAGGCAGCTGTGGGCGGCGCCTGTGGCTCAGTGAGTAGGGGGCCAGCCCCATAAACCGAGGATGTCAGGTTTGAACCCAGCCTCTGCCAAACTGCAACAAAAAAAGTAGCTGGGCCTTGTGGTGGATGCCTGTAGTCCCAACTACTCAGGAGTCTGAGGCAAGAGAATCACCAAGCCCGAGAGCTGGAGGTTGCTGTGAACTGTGATGACACAGCACTCTACTGAGAGCGACAAAGTGAAAAAAAAATAGGCCGTTGTTTCTACTTTCAAAGGTTATTAGGGTCTAAGCCAGGCATCCTCAAACTTTTTAAATGGGGCCAATTCACTGTCCCTCAGACTGTTGGAGGGCCGGACTTTAGTTAAAAAAAAAAACTATGAACAAATTCTTATGCACACTGCACGTATCTTATTTGGAAGTAAAAAACAAAATGGGAACAAATACAATTCACAGCCCCACATGTGGCCCGCGTGCCGTAGTTTGAGGACCCCTCGTCTAAGCATCTACAACTTCCACAAGGCATTCTTCCAGTTTCCACATCACTGACTGGCTTCCCTTTCCCTGAGTGTATCAGCTACTTTATAAGTTGCTTCAGTGACACCAGTCCCAGGTCTTGTTGCTCCTTGAGAGAACTAACTGCCTTGCTTTTGATCTTCTGCAGTACAACTGTTTCGCACCTTTCCCACTAGTTTAAAATATCTGTGGTCGTTCAGGGACGTTATAATGCTTCTTGGACCTTTTCATTAAAACTCTGGATCTCACATCTTTTGAAGTGCCAGGATGCTCCCGTCGCCAGTGTGAGAGTGGAGAATTTGGCCCCAGAGCACATGCTGGCCTTCCTACCTGTGTGCAGAAGCCACAGGCGCAGAGAAGCAGATAGTGATATGACGAGAGGTCGTCCTGGAACCACAGTCACTCCCAGGCCCCGAGGTGGCCAGTGCTGTCCTTGGGCTGATAGCTGGCATTTTCCATCTTTATAACCAAATTAATTTTAGCAAAATACATCCATACTGCCTTTGCTGATTTGAGTGTGATGTTTTACTTACTGTTTTAGATTTAACATATTTCTATGACCTTAAATGTACGCCTTCCTCCCAAGTATGTGTATCAAGGCTCTCGTGGGTCAGTGGTGGCCCACAGCTGGCTCTCGGAGGCCACTGTTGAGGAGCAAAAGCGGCCTGGGCATACTTTCTCCCTCAGCTTTTGTGCTGCTTGGTCACATCTGGATTTCTATGAAGGTTTACAAGATATAGAAGGTGGATCATTTCCCCTCCTCCCGTTCCTGGATTTCATGACAATGAACCCTGTCCTTGAAGACAGAAAAGCTCCTTCTCATCCTCCTCAGAGGTGGGAAGTGGCCCCCAGCTTGGCTGGACACTGGACGTCTTCTGCACCATTGTGGATGCCCCCACCCCAACACACCTCTGGGACCTGGACCCTTCCCTGCTCTGGGGTGAAGGGGCCACCTGCCAGTCTTCCCAGGGAGCAGGAACAGCAGAGCCTGGCTGTTCTCACTGGGCCCCCTTGGGTCTCTGCTGAATTAGTACCACACGACCGACCAGTGCTGTCTTCCTGACCTGCTCCACTTTTCAGCTGAGCAGAGTGGCTTCAGCCTGAAGTCTTAGGGGCCCGCCCTGTGGTTTGGGCTGCATGTCTGTCCCAGAATCCAGGGACTCTCAGAGAGGACTGTCCCAGAGGAGACCCTGAAAACTCGAACAGTCAGAACTGGGGGTTTTATAGTGTAGATTCACAGGTTTAGGGAAGAAAGTTGCTTGCATCCAGTGTCCAGTAGCGTAAAAGGAAGGGCTTCACATGGTCACACACGTGGCTCCTGGGTCTGAGGATCTGGGCCTCGCTGCTGACCCGAGGTGATGGCGGCAGTCAGCCCCACGCGTCACCCAGGCCCATACACCTTCCTGGGTGGCTGCACCACTTCTTACGAAATTTTTACATGGCTTTAATTTCCCTTAGCATAACTCAGTCAATATAAAAAAAGGACTTAATTCTGGTATTTAAGTGCTTTTCTTCACTGTTCTCCCATATTCCTTACATAGAGAGGGATGTTCGTGCCACAGTGGTCACGTAATCATCCAGCCGTGGCCCGGGGCTGCTTCATGGTGGAATCAGAACACACCTGCAGGAATAAGCAGAAGAGGGTCCTTTAATCTTTCTAAATAGATTATGCCAAATCCTTAAATTTTGAAATTAGTGATTAAGAAGTAAGAATGGTCAGCAAAGTAAATTGTTTAAATTACAGTGCTTTAAAAAAGATTCTCATCAGTATCTCATGAATTCTATTGTAATGCTACTATTAATTTTTTAAAAGTGTGAGTGTGAAATGCTCACCTTGGTGCCTAACAGGAGGCTGCTGGGACTGTGGTCGCTGTGCAGTTGCTGCTGAGAATAAGCCCCGGTGGGCACAGTAGCAGACGGCTTTTCAGTGAGTGCCAGTGTTTTCACTTTCCCCTGAGCTTGCTAAATAATTACAGGGCAAACTTGTGGGCTCAGGCTCTGGAGTGAAGAAAATAATCTGAGAACCAAAATATCAAAGTATTGGTGAGGTGATTGAACAAATCCCGTCACCTTGTGGGAATTCGCAAACACCCTGTTGTCAGAAGTGCTGGGTGCTCAGGACAGGGAGAGGCTGGAAATGACCCTCCCCACGTGTGGCAGCCTGTGACAGCCTTTCCTTACCTTGCAGGTAGTCCCCGTGACACGGACAGACTTTTCACTCATGGCGGGGGACCGGGAGTCTGTGTCACCTGGGGCCAGCTCGGCTGTGCCCGTTAGCTGCCGTTACGAGGGTGTATCTGGAGGAACTTCCTGTACAGAACCACCAGGCAGTTCCCGGTTGGGGCTCTGTGAGGCCTCCACAGTGATCTCCCAGGGAAGGAGCAGAGCAGGTGTCCACCCTGCCCACCGTGTGTGTATGTGGGTGTGCTGTGAGTAGTGTGTGTACGTGTGGAGGGTACGTTGTGTGTGTGTACAGTGCGCGTTGCACACGAGTAGTGTTTATGCGAGTATTGTGTACGTGTGTTGTTCCTGTGTCGTGTGTAGCCCATATGTTGTGTGTAGCGTGTATTTGCATGTTACGTGTTTGCAGTGTGTAGTGTGTTGTATGAGCAGAGTGTGTTGCACGCGTGCAGTGTGCATGTGTGTGTTGTGTGTAGGGTGTGTGTGTATTGCATGTTGCGTGTGTGCTGTGTGTGCGGTTATGTGTGTGCTGTGTGTGTGTGTTTTGGCATGCGGTATCTGTGATGTGTGTAAGATGTGTGTTATATGCATATAGTATGTATGTGTGCGCTGTATGTGTGTAGGGCATGTGGAGTGTGTGTGTGGCTCCTGGGACAAGGGAGCAGTGGGTTTGGGTCCCCCTTGGGCCAAGCCTCCTGGAGTCTTATTCTTCCCATGGGGACTCTGGTGGGTGGACAGTGGAGAAGCCACCGGCCTTCTGTGCTGGGCAGGTGTGCAGAAGCCCTGACCCTCCAGGGCCCTAGTCTGAGCCGGATCTGCGTGGAGCCTCTTTTCCTCCCTCTGAACCCGGTCACCAGCAGCCCTCACTCCCATCAAGATGCCACTCGTACCCCTGTCCTGCGCCACCAAGTTGTCACCATGGTCACTTCCTGCCCAGACCCCGAGGCTGTGCCTGGTGCCTCCTGCCGGCTGTAGCTGCAGTGGTGGCCGATGTGTGACTCAGCCAGCAGCGCCCTGTCTTAGAGCCTGCACTGGCATCTGCCCCTGGGACAGACTCCTGGCCCAGGTTGGTGCTCTGTTCCTGCCTCGCTGCTGCCCTGTGTGGGCCTGGCTGGTGCTTTGTCTGTGACTCACTGCCCCTTGGGCCCTGGCCGGTGCTCTGTCCCCATCTCACTGTTGCTCTGTGTGGTCCTGGCTGGTGTTCTGTCCCCATCTCAGCGCCCCATGTGGCCCTGGCCAGTGCCTGCCTCCAGCTTCTCCCAGGGTCCTCACAGGATGCTCCCATCAGTGCTTTCCCACCACCGTCTCGGCCTGTCTCAGCCACACAATATTCCCCACACTTCCCTTTCTTTACTCTGGTGTCTGTTCTGTTTCAAATGTGTTGGCTCCTTTTTCATACCCTCCCTTGGACCCCCAGCTTGTTTCCTGCAAGGCAGAATGAAGAGGAGACGGAACCCCTGTCCCCCAATGTCCGGCACGACTGAACCCGGTGCTGGAGTCCAGGGCTGAGGGTGCCGGCCGCCTCGCAGCTGGGCAGTTGCTGGAGACTAACTGCTGACGTGGGAGCTTTGGCTTCCACAGGAAAACTGGAGCTCCCATCCTGCTTGCCAGAAGCTCAAGACCAGCCTTGGCCCCACCCAGAGCCTTCTCTGGTGACCGGGGAGTCCCACTGGGGGGCAGAGACACAGCCATCAGAGGCTCCCAGGACAGCCCACCCAGCCTCAGATCTGCCTTCTCCACGTGGGCTGTGTCCACCATCAGCCTGTCCAGTGCCAGTGGCTCTGTGGCCCAGGAAGGACCCCGAGGAGCTGGGCATGTGCCAGCTGGCATCAGCCGTCGCGATGGCCGAGTTTCTGTTCTGTGAGAAATCAATTTCGGGGGAGAGAAAACAGGAAAATTTCTTTTAAATGCCTCAAATCTCTTGGGTTGTGTTGTACAATGAAATGAATACACGAACTGCTTGGCAAATATATCTTCAATTTCTCAGAATTGTTGTTTACTAAGAATAAAGCTCTAATCAACTGGGATTTTAGAACTCGGCATTCCAAATGAACTAAAGATGAAGACATTTTTCACATTTTCAAATCTTGCCAGTAAAAGCCATATTATTTTCAAAATAATTTTATCATCAAGGATCTCTTTCTCTCTGTATGTCTCACATAGGAAATATTATTTTATTCCAAAATTTTGTGTTATGTAGCAAATAAATCAATCTTTGTAAGGCATGATATGTATATATATATATTTTTTTTTTATAGAGACAGAGTCTCACTCCATAGCCCTTGGTAGAGTGCTGTGATGTCACAGCTCACAGCAACCTCAAACTCTTGGGCTAGGAGCTCAAGAAGATTCTCTTGCCTCAGCCTCCTGAGTAGCTGGGACTACAGGCGCCACCCACAATGACTGGCTATTAAGGCGGGCTATTTTGGTGGCCACTATTGTCCTAAGTAACTATTACACTCGGGGCTCTGCTGGGCAGGCCCTGGCGGGAGCAATGCACCATCTTGAGCTGTTTGTTCACATACCAGGTCTTCTGCTATAGTGAGAGTCAGAAAACTGGACACTCCAACGGCGATGGTGCCGGTCAAGGGCCAGGGTAGGGATAGCACTTAGTAGTGACTGACTGTGGATTTAGTCTAAAGTAAGAACGCTTTGAAGGTATAACCACTTTAAGATAGGGGCATGTTGTGTAACCTTGAAACCTATGAAGAAAAATCCGTTTAATGATGAGTAGTGACCTTGCTGGTACTGACTTTTTACTATGAAAATATAAAAGTAACAGAGAAACAGGAGACGAGAACAGGTCTTTGAGGAGAACATGCACTGTTTCTGGAATTGCTGGCTTTTCTATTAAGTAGAAGTGGGATTGTTGCTCTCTGGTTTGCTTCTCCATTGACTGGTGTGAGTGAGAGGTGGGCAGACTCCTTGGTCTCGCCACAGAACAGCCATTTTCAGAGTATTTAAACAGAATTTAAACATACATTTTCATTAGTAGGGAAAGACTTAATTCATTTTAGGTTGGTTACCTATTCCCTTGTGTTTGAGTGATATCAAAATATTTATGAAGAAAGTTCAAATTTTCATGTTCCTAACTTTTAAAATACTGCTTTATTATAGACCCTCTATTTTGTAAGACTTTGAAAAAAATTTAGCTGGGGAGCTGTCATGAATTTATTTCAAGAGAAACCTCTCCTTATTTCTCAGTTTTTATTAACTACTGGAAGGTGAATTTTATAAACCAGGTGGATTCAGTTAGTAATTAGTTGACTACATGCTAAAGACCTATAATTTAAGGGCCTAAAGATCAACAGGGCACAGGTAAATATTTTATCATGTTTTAGTGTTGTCAACATTAGTGGAGTCCCGACTTTGGAGGATGAGGGAATGTCTGTGTCCACGGAATCTGCTCCGAGTATGTGGGGTGGCGTTCTTCCCGCCCTGTCCCCATGTGCTGTGTAGGAGGGAAGAGGATGTCCGTTGTCGGGGAAGTGAGAACTGGGCTCGGCCGGTGCCGTGAGAACCCAGGCGTTCAGAGCAGGCAACGTGAGGCTGCATCACTTCACTGGCTGGCCTCCCATGAGATGCTCATATCGCATGGCTCCATTTTCTCCTTGATAAACTGGTAACAAACCTTCTCATCTGGAGGTTGGTGGGGCCACATGAGCTCACTTCTGAGTTTCCTGGGGAAGCTAAACTGAAGGGTGTGAGGACATGGGTGTTTGCTACACAGCCACGGCTTAGAGCCACTGTCTTCTTTCCTGGCCAGGAGCTCAAGAAGGACACTGCTGGACAAACCTCCAGAAGTGTGTGGTGCTGACGGGGTTCCACCTACAGTGCTGACAGGAGGGCCTTCTCAGCTGTCCTCAAGGACAACCCCATGGCCTTCAGTGTGGAAGCTGGGCTCCAAAATACAATCTTCTGAAGGAGAGGGAGTGGAGGCCGCGGTCTCCTTAGGTCTGGAGGCCTGGTTCTGGAAACCTTCGGTGGGTGGAATGACCACCAGAACTTCCCTCTCTGCAGAGGGAGAGAAAGCTTGCATGTCCACCCCAAGTCTGCCTCAGCCTGCTTCTGCCCACGGACGACTTAGCAACCTTCTCCACGTGAAATATGCTCACTTTCTCTGTGAACTGAAATAAAGTCTCGAGCCCCCCGCTCACTGAACGGAAGCCCTCTTGAACAAGGGACCCCAGAGGCACCTTAAAGCTGAGTTGCTGGCCTCGAGGACGAGGGAGGTCAGCCTCCTTCTTTTTGGAATTATTCTTTATAAGAGAGAGATTAACAGGACTGAGGCCATGCAAGACAAAATGTAAGCCACACCTGTGGGCCACCAATTTGCTCCAGAGTAAACTGAGTTCCGTGAGGCTCGGGTGGGTTGTCTCTGATCGACACACATCCTTACCTTAAAGCCTTTCAAGCCCTTAGACCAGTGATTCCTCAACCTTCCAAAAGCCTCCTAATGCCGCCACTCTTTAATACAGTTCCTCAGGTTGCGGAGACCTCCAATCATAAAATGGTTTTGTTACTACTTTATAACTATAATTTTGCTACTGTTATAAATCGTAATGTAAATATCTGATGTGCAGGATTTATTTTCATGATTACAAAGGGGTCGTGACCCACAGGTTGAGAACCGCTGCTTTAGACGAAGCTTCATTTCTTTAACCAATTACAAATCAAAGTATCTCAAACCATTGTATGCCTTCCACGTATGCCTGTGTGGACTTACGGTCTCACGTGTAATTCCCGTCTCTATGAACATGTGAGGCCAGGCTGCAGCCTGGCTCCTGCAGGGACGTTTTCTCAGAACCTCCTGGAAACATGGGCTCTGGGCCGTCACTCACATACTCTTGGCTCAGAATAAACATCTTTCAATTATTTTACAGAGTTTTTTATTTTCCATTAACAGCCCCATGATAATAGCAGGTCCAGGCTCGAGGTTCAGGCTACCTTCTACTGTGTCCAGCCCCCAGATGAGGACCCCTGGGCAGGACTCCATCCAAAGGCTTCCTTTGGATCATAACAATCACAATGCGTCCAGAGTAAATGAGACACAACAGGATAACTCAGAAGGACATGGCCAGTGACAGGGGCACAGCAATGCTGAGGTCACCCAGGTACCCACTGCCTGTGACCGTCAGGTCCCTCCTCCTCTGGGCTCTCGGTTCTGTCTTCCGAGAAACCTTCCTTTCCACGAGCAACAGCCGTATTTCCAGGTCAGCCTCTGTCTGTTCCTCCTGTAGAGGTTTTTTTTTTGGGGGGGGGGGGGTCAGAGGCCTGACTGCCCCATCTCTGCCCATTCAGTCCTAGTCCTTTAAAAACCTACGGACCTGCTATGTCTCAGATTGTTGTCCATTCCCACAGACAGAGGCCACACTGCGCTTGTTTCTGAAATAGGCCCTTTTAGAACTGTGTGCCGATGTGCTGTGGGACCAGCCTGTAAGGTTCTTGGCAGCCATGGGGAAAAGGGCTGGGGGCAGCTTTCAGGGTCTTTGGGGTCTTAGCATGCATGTCCTGAAATATGCCAGCTTTCCCAGCAGCAGCGGGACAACCTCCTGGTACCTTCAGCCTAAGACCTTGCTGGGCTTCCTCATCCTGGGCTGGCCCCTGAGGCCATTCCTCACTGTGGGAGGGTTTTGTAGACAGGAGAAAGTGAGCTGAGGAGCATTTTTATTTTTGAACTCAGTGGGTTCCAGCTTCTTTATGTCTCCTTCAAACTGCCTGAAAACAGACCACTTCTTATTTGTGTGTCAGTTCCACTCTGCCTGTCCCCAGTGCTTTGTGGCCAGGAGGTTAGCTGTTACTTCCAGCTTTCTGCCTGGGGTCCAGCTCAGCGAGTTCCCCCTCCCCCCTTCCACAGGAGGGGCTGGCAGCAGGGCAGGAAAGGGAGACGTGCAGAGGAACCGGCCGTGCAAACAAGCTGGACACTGAGTGAAAACTCGCAGCGAGATGATGGTGGCCACAGCTCGCAGGTCAGCATGAGGAAAGTGAGACGTGAGCCCGGAAACATGGACGCAGGCAACGGAGGCCCGCCGTGCCGAGGACGAGCACGTGCCGCAGCAGCCACATCGCAGGGCTGCTCACACGCTTCATAAGAAGTGGAGACCCAGGATTTAATTTACGCCAATCGTCTGCTTATTGGTTTGCAATTGGCTCACTCTTAACCTGGTTCAAATAAAACCCATCTCCCCTGTGTCCCGCCATCTGCGTCTACCCACCAGGTATTTTCATCTAATTCACGAGCAGTCTCTGGCCAGAAGGAGCCTCAGTCATAGCTTCTCACTTTTCCTTACAACAAAAACACAAGAATAGCCTCTGAGCTCTCCCAGAAATACCTTCCTGGAGCTTTGATCCTCTTCTGAAGACCCGTTCTGGCTAGAATTTTCTCTTTGACACCAAAGAGCTCCTTCATCCCCTGTAGGATAATTTTGATGCAGGTGAAGTCACATGACCTGTTTTAAAGCCAAGATGGGTGACTCAAACTTTCCCTTTTATCTTTTATCCCTCCCTTCAGAAGATTTGAGTTTTATTATAACTCAAACTTCCCTATGAAATGTCCCATGAGTTAACTACGATGGGGTCCAACTTGTGGAGAAAAGCAGATAAAGACTCAAAACACTGTACATGTAAAAGTTGCTTGTTTTTTTTTTAAAACACTTGGTCCCCTTTAAATGTGCAGATTCCTATGTCTGCAGGACACTGTCTGCAAAGGCAGACTGGGCGAGTGGCCTTCCTGTTCATCACACTCTGGCCTCCTGAGGACAGTGAGCTCATCTGAGCACCAAGTGGGAATGGGCATCGTTATTAAAACAAAAAACAACCGGGCAGTCCAGTGAGCAGTGTGTATCCAAATACACGTGTGCATAGGACAGAAAGGCCTGGTATGGCCCCTGGGCTCTTCCTGTGGTCACCTCTGAATGATAAGCGACTTGGAGAATTTAAGACAAACACCTGCTCCTGGTTGTGTGCATTGTAGAAAAAGAACTTGGAGTGATTTGGGGAGGACATAAACAATCAGAAGGGGGCCATGCCAGGCGTCCTTCTGAGATAGTACCAGAGACCCTGGACTCATGCCTGCGAGCGTCCCAGGTTGACCCGGCAATTGGCTTCTGAGGACTAGAATCTGGCAAAAGATGGGACACCTGTGTGTGTCACTTAACGTGAGATTTAGCTAGTCTCCTTTTGTTTTGATGGTTAATACTTTTGGTCTTAATGTTACCATTTCATTGATTTTTTTCATTACTATTTTCATGAAAATTTACTGCAGAATTGGAAGAATTTTCTAATTTTCTTATAAACACTTCTTTACCCATGACCTTGATTTTATCAGGAAATTTTACTGTACTGTTTTAGGACATTTTCTAATATCCATCTTCTTTGGATGCCTTTTAGGAAAAAGGCAGACATCAGCATACTTCCTACTGAAATTTCAGCACATGTACTATTGTCGAGAGTCCAGTATTTGTTTACATTTTTTCCTTTGTAGGTAAATACTATATATAATAAAATGTTCAAGTTTTGATGAGCCCTCTCTGTTTTGACAAAGGCTCACCTGTGAGCCCCAAACCTCTGCAAAGCACAGAGGGTGAGCGGCACCACCAGGCCCCCCAGCTTCTTCCCAGCCAGTCCTTAACCCCCCAGAGGCGCCATGTGCTGGAGCACAGCTCCCTGTGACTGCAGACTCCTGGTCTCAAGCGATCTCCCCCAGCCTCCCGAGTACCTGAGACTATGGATTTGCACCACTATGCCCTGCTAATTTTTCTATTTTTTTTTGTAAAGATGGGATCTTGTATGTTGCCTATGCTGGTCTCAAACTCCTGGTCTCTAGTGGTCCTCCTGCCTGGGCTCCCAAAGTGCTGGGATACAGGTGTGAGCCACAGCGCCCGGCCTTGTTTCTTTTCCTTGCTGATCCCGATCTATCCTGTGAACACACCACAGAATATTTCTCTTCCACTGAGGGCCCTGAGGGGCTTCTGGGCTCTGGACGTGTTGGGTACAGCTGCTGTGAGTGTTCACAAACCAGGTGTTTTAGAGGTTTTAGAGGCTGCTGAATGTTCTCATTCCAAACGTGGTAGATGTTTTAGTGAGGGCTGTACTGACTCCCCTGATTTGATTATTGCACAGTTTAAACAGGCATAAATACCACTCTGCCCCCTGTTATATTCACACCCAACACCCCTGATTTGGGGCTATTGAACTTTTTAACTCTTAGCTATTCTGATCAGTATGTAATGATTTTATATTGGGGGCCTAATTTGCATTTCCCTGATAATTAATGACATGACATGTGTTTTATCATGCTTACTATTAGCGTATCTTCCTTTGTGCAATGAATGTTCAATTTTTTGTTAAAAAGTAGCTTTTTATGCAGTTGAATGATTTCCCTGTATCTTCTGGACACGAGCCCTTTGTTAGACCCTCTATCTCTGCCTAGGGCTTGTCTGTTTATGAATGGTATATCTTAAGCATAAGTTTTAATTTTAAATTTTAATTAGGTCCAACTTATCAATTTTGATTTATTTATTTTTTTAGGCTAGTCAAGTGAAACAGTGGGACAACTTACCAATTTTTAGTTGTCATTACTGTATGTGTCCTCAGAAGCCTGTTTATCTAACCCCAAGCTGCAACCATCGTTTTATCTATTGTCTATTTGCCACACTTTGTTTCCCATTCTCGTCCTTCTTGGATTCTGTTCTATTCATAGAATTTACTTCCGTCTTTTCCCACTACTGGTCTTAATGCCAGCTCTACTTCCAAGCTGGCTGAAGGTAATCAATGTCTCTGTTAGTCTCCTGATTACCCAGGGGCCATAGATCCTTGACCCCACCCCATCCCCCCAGCGACCAGAATAAGGCCCCGGTTTAGCATTCCCGGGTCTCCTTTCTACGAAACCCTTACAGATCTACCTGCATGTTTAGCAGTTTCCCTGCTTACCATTGTCCATGTTGCCTCACACCTCTGCTCAGGGCTTTGCTATTTCTTTCTTACTGAAGTGAATCCTTTATTAGATTTCTTGGTAAAGCTTCCCGAGTCATAACGTCTCTCCGTCCTTTTCTGAATGTCGCCGTATGGTCTCCTTCCGTCTGGAGCAGCAACTTGTTTGTCTCTGGATTCTAAACTGATAGCTATGTTCCCCTCGGTGCTGCAGAGATCACCTCAGGGTCTCCTGCTGGCACGCTGGGGCTGGGGGTCCGCAGTCAGCCTGGCTGGTGTCAGCTTGCACACGATGGTCTTTTCTCCGTCTCATCTTTCACAAAGCAACAGCAGGTTTTTTCCTATTGGCACCCCTCGTTGCTTCTAAGGCAGTGGTTCTCAACCTTCCTAATGCCGTGATGTATTTTCATTGTTACAAAGGGGTCTCGACCCACAGGTTGAGAACAGCTGGGCATTTGACTTAATTTTAACAAAACAATTCTGTTTTTCGTTTCTATGATACTTTATTATTTTTCATGATACTTAAATCATGTAATGACAAACAAATAAAATCACAGTAAACAAGTTTGGAAGCACATCCAGTGGATTTATTTATGAACACACCATTGGTGGGGCAGAAGAACACAGGTCCAGAGGGCTAGCCAACGCTGTGGGCCTTGGTGTGCCCTGGACCTTGGGACGGAGCAGGGCGTCTTCATCTGGCGGGTTGGTTCAAGGGTTCAGTGAGATCAGCTGTGAGAGCTCCCTGTGCTGTTTGTGGTTGTTCGGATGGCTTGTTCACCCCCGCTTTTGCAGACGTGCGCTCTCTCCTCTCTGGTACCCCAGCTCTCTCGTGTTCATTTTTGCCTCTGGTCTTCCCTCTGAAGAGAGGTTTTCTGCAGGGGTCTGCATGCTCTAGGCTGAGGGAGCTTCCTCCCTACAAGTTCACATTTCAGTCTGCCAGGGCCCTTGCAGTTTTGCTGGTTAAGATTCTCTTATTTAAAGAAAGTGGGTGGTGGTGTTAATTCAGAACCACACCCACATGTGGCCAGGTTTGGGCTTCTGCTTGTTTTGGGGGACGGTTTTACTCCAGAGGAATCCAAATGGGGGTGGGATCCTTGGCGATTCCATAGTCTCTGGACAAGACGGCCCTTCACCCCTGGATGTGGGCAGGAGTGTTAGACACACTCCCCAGGAGCTTGTGTCTACACGGTGTCCATGTCACCCACGTGCCCAGGCCCTGTGACACTAGCTGTGGCCCTGAGACTGTCCCTTCCTCCCATTCAGGGACACACTCTTGCAGTGTGGGGAGTATAGCTCAGGTGTTCAGTGCCTGGTCACCTTCCTCCAGCTGAGCTTGCTCTGTGGGGTGACTGTGACTCTTCCCGCCACGGAGTGAAGGATTTACGAGGCCACTGTGCAATGTGTGCTGGGCTCCACTCTGAGGACACAGGACCCACACAGAGGCCAAGCTCCTGGCCTCATGAGACTTATTATCCGGAGGAAGAAAGAGAATAGAAATTAAAATTTCATAAATAATCCTTTAAAATTAGAGACAGTCTCAGAAGGGAGAGCCCTTGAGCAGCACAGGTTTGAGGATGGGTGAAAATGGAGGGTCCTGGGGGTGGAGGGTGTGAGGTGAGCTGGGTGCCTGGTTGGGACTAAGAGCAGACATGGGGCCCCCTGTCCAGCAGTTCCTCAGAACTTCAGGCCAGGCCTTAGACCTGCCTGCACGGCCTGTGTGATCGCATGTGATCAGCCACGGGCAAGATCCAGAAAGATGTTATTTTATTATTATTATTATTATTATTTGCCATTTTTGGCTGGGGCCGGGTTTGAACCTACCACCTCTGGCATATGGGGTCGGCACCCTACTCCTTTGAGCCACAGACGCCACCCAAGACGTTATTTTTATATCACAGATGAGAAAGCATAATAAGTATTTTTAAATTGCTGGGGCAGCACATGTGGTGTCCGTCCCCTCAGCTTAGCCACACTCTAGATGACGGGACTGTCTCTTTGCTCTTGAGGTGTCAGGCAGTGCTGAGCGTCTCCCACACAGTCGCTGCAGCCTGAACTGACACGGCCTCTGCAAACTCGTGACCATAGGCCATTCTGTCTTCATCTGAGAGAGCTGTGAGCCTGGGGAGCACTGTGTGGTAGCCACCCTGATGTGTGTGGGGTACAAGGCAGCCACAAAGTGCCCTGAGTGAGGCACTGGCATGAGCTCCTATTTTTTGAGTTGTATTTGGTGTTGACGAGAACCGTGGTGGCTGTGGTGGCCAGAGAGGGATGTGGACAATGGGACACGGGGCTTTATGTGGCCCAGCTTGGCCTCCTGGCAGGTGCTGGGTGAGACAGTGGGGGATGAGAAAGCCCCAGGGCAGAAGGGGGCAGTGAGGACTCAGGGGCCTTGGAGACAAGCCCGTTGCTGGTTCCCATGTGGCCTTGGGGGATGGACATAGCCCCGGTTGTGCTGGGTGCTCTGTGACTGAGAACTAGTCGCCTGGCCCTGCAGCTGCCTGTGGGGCCACGCGCTGGACACTGGGAAAGAGGCTGGTGTGGTGTGTGCAGGAGCCCAGGGGTGCTCTCCAGGTGGAATACAAGCTCAGTGTCTCCTAGACGTGCTGGGCCTGGGCAGGGTCTGGACAGGCAGAGGGGGTGCCCTGTGGGCAGGAAAGAAGTGTCTTCCCGGCACAGCCTTTGCCCATCCCTCCTGGCTCTGACTGGGGCATCTGCATGGCAGAGTCTCGATGTTAACGTCACACCTCTTGGACGGGCAGCTTATGCAGGCTGCAATGTTACCTGGGTTCACCCTTTCCCAGGTACTGGAAGGCAGAGCACAGGTCAGCTCAGCCCGGAAGTAAAACTGCCCCCTCTCCACCTCAGGGCCAAAGGAAACCCCTTTGCTGGGAAAGGCACAACTCCCCCCACCCCTGCAAAGGCTTCCAAGTACCGCAAGGTGCAGGAGGTGGCCAGTGTTGCCGTCGGTGGTGCAGCCTAGGTTCTTGCCCGGCCCAGAGGTTAGATAAACAAATGTGAGTCTTAGCGGAGCATCTGACCTTCCTCCCTGTGTGTCTATAAAGATTAACCTTTGTGTTTTCCTAGTTTCTCTCTGACTTGACAAGTCCTTGAGGAGTCTGAGTCAGGTCATGGCCCAAGCCGTGCAAATAAGCCACCACGGCCCTTGGAAACAGCCTGGCAGCTGCTGGTGCAACCCCCCCACTGCGGGGTGTCCACGTGCACCTCACCAGCTCAGAGGAGGCGTCCCCACTTGTGTGGTCAACACTCTAGTCCCTGTCACCCTTACCCCGTTGTCTATCCCTATGTATCTAACCATCAGCAGGATGACTTTCTATTCAACTCATTTGTACTCACATTTCTGGATTGAAGCCCCTGCAGGTGGCCGGGACTGGTAGCCAGGGTCTGCATTCAGGACAGTGAGGCTCTAAGGAGAGACCTGTTCACCATAGGGGCTGCAGTCAGCATCCCACAAATAGGGGAGCACAGATGGGGAGCACAGGTGGGGGGAGCTCATGTTGGGGAGCACAGGTGGGGGGAGCTTGGGTGAGGGGAGCCACAGGAGGGGCTGGGCCGGGGCTGGGCAGCTGGTGCTCTCCTGGACTCCCAGGGGGCTGGGATGCCAGGGTGAGCCCCCACACCTGGCTGAACAAGCAACTGTGGATATAGGAAATCTGGGTGGGCCTGGTCTCTGGAGGAAGGGTGGGCCTGGCCTTCCCTGAGCTGCCTCGCCAGCCTTCCTGGTGGCACATCTGTGAGTGCTGGACACGCCCGGACAGATCCTCATGGTGAGCACCATGAAGGGCCTGTCCACATCTTCTGCCGGCCGACAGACATGTGGGAGGAGAGACAGTCCTGCCAGAGATGGTGAGAGGAGGCTATGGGACATGGGGGTGGGGGAACAGTGGGAGGCTGGGGGGCTGCGGGGCATAGGGGCTCAGCCCTGGCTCCCAGGGGGTTCTGTGCCATCTGCTCTCTTCTTCCAGCAGATGCACCCACACCATGAGGGGAGCCTGGGGCCCTGTCCACCCTCGAGGCCTGCCTGGCAGAGGAAGGGTCATCGCACAGGTTTCCAGGGTCTGTTTGCTGCAGATGCAGAGCGCACAGACGCCATGCTGACGGCTCCTGGGGTCTGCTCTCACTGTTTCCCAGCAGAAGCTTCAACTCCCTTGCCACACTTCATTTTAAATTTGCTTAAAAAGGAGCAGGATGGCAGGTGTGTGGGGCCCTGGCACCCCCCAGGCCGCTAGCTGGGAATTCCCTAGCCTCCTAGCCAGGTGTGCCCTAATCCCCCAGCTGGGCATCCCCCAGCCCCCCAGCTGGGCATCTCCAGCTTCCCAGACAGGAGTCCTGTCTGTTGTGGCAGGAAAATCTCCCTGAAGACCCCTGCAGCATCTGCCTTCTCACTGTCCTTTTCCTAGCAGGGGAGGTGCTGCCCTCCCTGTCCGAAGGATTCTGTGTGGAGCAAGCTTGATGCCCATGGGGGTGCTGGCAGGTGGGCACCAGACTCCCCTTTGCAGAGCAGCCCTGCCCTCGCCACCACCATGGGATGGCTCTGTTTCTGCAACCATCTGAGGTCCTCTCTGGAGGCCGTCTCTGCCCACCCCTCTTGAGAATCTTTAACACCTGGTGTTGCTGGACGTGTACACGGTGACTTGGGTCTGGGCTGTCCTGTTGCTCACCGCTCGTCACCATCATGAGCCTGTGGCCTTCGTCCCTGCAGCTTGAGGTGGCTCCTTGATACACTTAATTAATCAAACTGGAAGTAAAAAAGGAATTAGAGATTTTATAATCAGCCTGGCCGCCTCCTGAACGGCTCATGGTCCCCAGGCCCTGAGCCAGTTCACCACCAGTCACCTCAGCAAGGGACAAGATTTATTCTTCAACACTGGGTGATTATCAAGTTCATACAGCAAAAGATGTTTGCACCTGTGTTTCCCTAAAGGGGCTGTGTCCTTAGCTGTATTAATTTAGCAGGGCACTTTCTTGGCACAATCTTGGAGGTCCTTCCCTGCAGCCTTTGAGAATGCTGATCACAATTATTCCCTCAGTGACAGCCGTCAGTAGTGCATGTGTTCATAGGTCAAAACCATTTTATCACACAGTTTTTATTTTGCTGGGAAATTTGAAGTTTCAAAGCCCTATTACTTTAAGGTGATTTCTGCTGAAATGGCAACTTTTTGGTGCACTTTTTGACCTGGAACCTCAGTGACTGTGCCTCGTGCTTCCCACCTGCTCTTTAACCAGGATCTCAGATGTTCCCCTGTGGTCTCATCTATGTTAAACTAAAATGCCCTTGGGGAAAATCTTTAGTTACTAGAACAGTTGAAAACATGCTTTGAATGGGAAATTTTCATTTTATAAAACACTTTACTTGGTTAAGTTTTGGTGCATAATCCCTGCAAAATGGGTTCTCTCCTGAGGGACCAGAGCAATCACGACCAGTTCTCCCGAGTTCCCTATTTGAAATGGGAATTTGTCTTCTAGAATGCTGGGTGGGTCCTCAGAACTCTGCCTGCATTTTCTTCCATAAATTATAGGCATTCAATCTAATAACTCCCAGAAGAGACAGGGTGCTGTTACATTTAGTCGTGTGATTACAGGCCTTTTTAAGATTTTTGCTCATTTAATGTAAAACTAGTTCCAGGATTTTATTCTCTGCAAGGTGCTTAACAAAGGGTCAGGCACAGCAAGGCGAAGTCAGTGCAAGGCGGGTTTGGGTTCCTGCTCAATTCTCATCCTCAGCTCTCATCTTCACAATTAGCTTTTGTCAGAATTGATCATGGTCAGATTGTATTAGCACAAGGTCTTCATCATTCTTTCCAAATTATTATCTTAATACCCCTGCAGCTCTCAGACATGGCACAGATACCTCTCACAGGTGTCCCTCGAGCAGATGCCTGTGACTGGGGCGATAGTGTGGTCCCCAGACTCACACTGAGTGCACCCCAGGATGGAGCAGTGGCAGGCTACAGATCCCCAGGTGACCCCAGGTGAACCCTCTGTCTATGCTGTTGAAAGGTCCTAGCATGTAACATGAGCCCTGCCACACAGATGACTCTGTGTGGACACCGGTTGGGGAACACAGGGCCCCCCTTCTGTGTGAGCCAAACGAGGCCAGGCTGGTGCCAGCCATGGGCTTTGGCGTCCGTTTGTCAAGTTGCACAAGGCCGTCCACCTGCCAGCTGCCCTCATGAAACCTCCACTGTGGCTGGTCCCTTTAAGAGCCTCCCTCTGGAGCCGCTGAACAGTGATGCAGAATTCCCGCCTGGTCGAGTGCTACGCGGAGTGTCTAGACTGTAGTGTGGGTTTGTCTAGACTCTAGAGAGAGGCTGATCTGTGTTTCCAGGCTGATTCCTGAGGCCCTGACAGTGGGCACCACTCACTGCCTGGGGCTTTTTAAGTCACACGTGAGGTAAATGGTACCGAGTGTCGTAGTAAGACAGCAGCGCTGAAGGACACCCCACATCCTGAGGGATGGGGTGCAGCGTGCCTGGGCTCTGCCACCGGCCCATTGTTGGCCACGAGCCTCAGGTTCTTGTTCTGTAGGGCTGGGCCGATGGAGCCCAAGCCCCAGGAGGTGGTGCAGAGCTGCCTGCAACCCTGCTCGGCCCTGCTGGGCCCACCCTGTCCTGACACCGGCTGTCTAGGAGGGAAAGGCTCTGTCAGACACCTGCCAGCAAGGGCTCTGCGCAGATCTCGCTCCCGGACACATGGCCTTCTGGAAGCATCTGAGGCCTGTTGGTCTTTGAACCTTTAGCAGACAACATGTGGGAAATGCTGATTTCAACTGAGCATAAGTGACACAGTGCCTGGAAAGCCAGGGAGACTGATTTTGATGACTTATTGCTTTTATATATTGTGTGCCCTTTGAAAAATGTTTTGGGAGATTTGGAGTTAAAGTTTTCAAAACAGTTTACCCTCCTGGACTTCTTGTCACAAAAGTAGATTCCCAAGGCCTTCTCCCTCAAGCAATCAAGGACTGTTGATTAAATAGATGATACAGAACTTGCCGTCAGCTTTTTCCTGACGATACTCGGGTTAATCCATACACTGCAGGCTTCACTGCAGGTCTCTGTAGGTGCTGGGGATTGTGCAGGCTTTGGGTAGAGGCCCACACGGGTCACTTCTACAGCCACATGTCTGTCCCACCCACAGGCTCTGTTTGGATCCTCTCAAGAGCCAGGTGCCTGGAGTCTCTGGGCATGTGGAAGGCAAGACTGTCACAGCCCCTGAGTCCTCGAGGGGCCCACAGTGACCCATCCCAGGATGGGCTGGCCAGAGGCTCCTGGGAGTGTGGACAACAAGCCTCACCTGGAGCTGGGGCTCAGGAAGACATTTCAAGGAGCCCAAAGATGAGCAAGTGAGAGCATCTCGGCCTCCCACACCCAGGAGTGCTCAGACCTGAAAGGAGGCAGAAGAGATTAGAGGCTGTCCTTGGGCCGTGTGCTGACTTCTGGGCCCTGGCATGGTCCTGCCTCCCCCAGGAACCAGCATGAACACATCTGCTTGTTTATCCACCATAAAGCGCCTTTATGGAGAGTCTCTGTCAACCTTTGAGCACAGCTGTCCTCATCCCCTCCTGTACCCACACCATGCTCCGTGAGCAACTATGCTATCCTCTCCAAGCACTCACCAGTGTGCTCCCTGTTGACTCACACCATCCTCCCTGCACACCCATGCTGTGCTCCCCGCTCACTCACAGCATCCTCCCTGCACACCCATGCTGTGCTCCCTGCTCACTCACACCATCCTCCCTGCACACCCATGCTGTGCTCCCTGCTCACTCACAGCATCCTCCCTGCACACCCATGCTGTGCTCCCTGCTCACTCACACCATCCTCCCTGCACACCCATGCTGTGCTCCCCGCTCACTCACAGCATCCTCCCTGCACACCCATGCTGTGCTCCCTGCTCACTCACACCATCCTCC
>CAUYPK010071470.1:0-17299 GCA_963574355.1 Loris lydekkerianus | reverse complement strand
TGGTTTGGTCATTTATTAAAACCACTATATAAAAGTAGCACCTAGCTTGTCTGGTTCTTAGCATGAGTCACTGTTAAGGTAAGAAAGCCAAAAAAGTAATCCTTAAGCTAAGAATTTAGCTTTTTTTAACATTTTTTTTTTTTTTTTTTTTTTTGAGACAGAGTCTTACCCTGTCACCCTGGGTATAGTACTGTGGCATCATAGCTCACAACAAACCTCAAATTCCTGAGTTCCAGGGATTTTCTTGCCTCAGCCTCCTGAGCAGCTGGGATTATAGGCACCGGCCACAACACCCAGCTAGTTTTTCTACCTTAGTAGAGACAGGTCTCCCTCTTGCTCAGGCTACTCTCTTGAACTCCTGAGCTCAGGCAGTCTACCAGCCTTGGGCTCCCAGAGTGCTAGGGTTATAGTGATGAGTCACTGCACTTGGCCTGGTTTTAACATTTTTTAATGGACAAATTCCAACACACAAGAGTAAAGGGAAGAGCACAATAAACCCCCATGTATCCATCACACAGCTTCAAAAAAATTATTAATTCATGGCTAATCATGTTTTATCTACATCCTCACCCACTTGGCTCTGTCCCCATTATACACTGGATTATGAAGCCTAGAATTTGCATTAAAGTATCATTTCATCTGCAAATATTTTAATTTTTTGTTTTTATTTTTTAGATACGTGGTCTTGATCTGTCACCCAGGCTGGAGTGCAGTGGCATGATCGTAGCTCACTTCAACCTCAAACTCTAGGCTCAAGTGATCTTCCCACCTCAGCCTCCCTAATAACTGGGACTACAGGTGTATGCCACTGTGCCCAGCTTACATTCGGTTGACATATCTCTTGAGTTGCTTTAATCTATCAGTTTTCTTCTCTTCTTTGCAGTTTACTGATTGAAAACACTAGGACATTGGTACTATAGTTTTTCAAAGGCTGGGTTTTGCTGATTACATCCTAATTGTGCCCTTTAAAATCTTCTTGGGTGGCACCTATGGCTCAGTGAGTAGGGCACCAGCCCATATACCCAGGGTGGCGGGTTCAAACCCGGCCCCAGCAGAATTGGAAGAAAAAAATAGCCGGGTGTTGTGGCCAGCACCTGTAGTCCCAGCTACTTGGGAGGCTGAGGAAAGAGAATTGCCTAAGCCCAGGAGATTGAGGTTGCTGTGAGCTGTGTGACGCCACGACACTCTACCGTGGTTGATAAAGTGAGACTATCTCTACAAAAAAAAAAAAAAAAAAAAAGTTCTTGAGTACCCTATAAACTAGTAACTAGATCTAGATGATTGAATAGATTCCAGTTTAAGTGTTTTTACTAGAATTCCTCACAGGTAGTATCATGTTCTTTCTTTTTTTTTTTTTTGTAGAGACATAGTTTCACTCTATCGCCCACGGGAGAGGGCCCTGGCGTCACACAGCTTACAGCAACTTCCAACTCTTGGGGCTTAGGTGATCCCTAATAATGAAATTATTTTAATCGTCATTAAAATAATTGATGATACCAAAAGTGACAGTTGAGTAAATGCCTTAGACTAGGTCTTGGGGAGAATACCTGTAGAAAATTTGGCAGAAAGAGAAAGATAAAACTAGAAAAGTGAGGACTGAGTTCTACTTATCTTTGATCCCAGTAACTGCCAAGGACTAAATACTCTATAATGTTTGTGAAATGAATCCATGGTCAGTGGTGAAGAAAGGAACTAGGAAAGAAACACCTCAAACAGACTAAAGGATGAAGGAAGGTTAATAGTTATAAAGCAGGCACTCCACCAACTACACTGCTTTTGACCAAAGATTCCCAAACTTTCTCACTTGATACCCCTATGCCAAAAGAAATGCCTGTTCTGTGAGATCCAAAACAATCTAATAAGTGTTTATGTTCTAACAACTTAGTAGCCATCTGAAAAAAATAATACAACTAAAAGGGAAAATACTTGTATTTTATTCTTATTAATTATATTTACTTCCTAATGGGATGTGTACACCTATTGGGAAGAGTCGGTGAATACTCAAAAAGATAAGCAAATTTCATGAAGTATTTGGTGTTTTGTTTTGGTTTGGTTTTTTTGCAGTTTTTGGCCAGGGCTGGGTTTGAACCCGCCACCTCCGCCATATGGGGCCAGTGCCCTACTCCTTTGAGCCACAGGCACTGCCATTTTGTTTTTTTAAGATGAAGAAAAATGAGCACAGTTTAAGGTGGGACAAAAGAAGTTAATAGGTCAAAAGGGACTAATGAGAAAGATTTCACTGTTAGGATTAAAATGGGGAAGAAAAAAAGAGATGGAATTCAGATTATGGCTAGACATAAGCTTGAGAGCAGCAGTTCTCAATCTGTGGGTCTCGACCCACAGGAACTGTATTCAAGGGCCGTGGCATTATGAAGGTTGAGAACCACAGCTTTAGAGTAACAGAGATAATCTCTTCAAGTGGAGTAACCTCACTTTTGTCCACAGAGTGGGGTACAATGGAGTGAACAAAGAGGAAATATTGAGGTGTGAAGAGAGAGAAAGGATAGAATAAGACTCTGAAACATTTACAAAGGCACTGCAGAAAAAAATAGGTAATGGAGCATGAAGTACTGTAAACATTTATATATTTAGTATAACTATAAAAATAGGTATTGTTTCATAGTTAATGCCTATAATGTTTAGAACATAATCTCTGAAAACAAAAAAATGTTTATAGTAAAGCTAAACTTATATGGTATTATGACAAAAAGAGAATAATATAAGAAAAAAAGTACTACATTGATTCACATAAACAAATATTGGGAGCTCAGCCTGATACAGGTAAAAGATATTAATTTGAATGCTTTGATGTCCCAGATTGTTACATCTCCAAAGGAAACGGAGTTTAAATCACATAGGAAGAACTATTGTAAATTCTAGTTAAATAATATTATATAAAATTTTAATTATGAAACAAGTGCAATTAAAAAAATATTTACCTGAGCACCTATATTTCAACATTTTTGAACATTTGTCAGTTGCTAAAAAACCGATTACTTCTTTGTTTATTATATCTGAACATAATGTAAATGGATCTGGAAAAAATTGTAAAATGACAGATTTTTTTATTAATTAAAAAACCAAACATTTATAAAATTTACTAATTCTCAAGATTTTCATAAGCTTTAGCCCAGTAATATATAAATAGAGTCATCTTGGAGGATATACAGAAAGATCCTGGATATTAATAGAGGCATTTACACCAGAAAGAGTCAAAAGTATAGCTTATACTTTAAAGGGCAATATACTAATGTATATATTATTAGCTGTATCAGTCACCAAAATATACGTTTTCTTCAAAAAACAAATCAGAAATATTTTTAATCATACCTGTTACTGGTAACTGCTCCTTTCTATTTTTGGCAGTGTGACTTGGATGTTTAAAAACATGGTCACTAAAAGAAAACAGACAACAGATTACTAAAAGTAAACATACTATTTAGTGTGTGGGCAAATGTTTCTGTAAGTGGTGGCATGATTTGGGATATTTGGCAGACGGAAGGAGGTAGAGCCAGGATCCACCAAAATCTACCAAATTTTGTCAAATTAGGGTCTTTAACAGTTACAGCCTTGTTTCTAGAACTAGAGTTTATATGAGATTCCAGAGGGCAATGGTATTGATCACAGGAGAAACATGGACAAAAAGATGATATAAGGAAGAGTGTAGGAGAGATGAGAGCAAAAAAGGAGAGAACAAAATTAGTGGGAGAAAAAAGGAACATGAGGTGTGGAATGGCAAAGTACTAACAATAATCAGTGAAGGGTATGAACTAAAACATCCTTCCTGACCCCCAAAACATTTTTGTATTTGAACCCTGTGGTCCTTGATGAATAAATGTAAGTTTTGACTATACTGTCACAGTGGTCACAGGTAGTGAAGAAAAAAGCAAGAGTTATAAACCAGAAAACAGATATAGCAGTAACTTTATAGTTATAGCTATCTGTCCATTTGCATATATTTGTACATTAGAGAAAAAAGCATTTCAAAGAAATGGAAATATTAATAACTCAGCTGAGGTAAAAATATAGCTAACCCAAAAGAAGAAAAAAGGGCATACATGGGAGGCTTGAGCTTGGCTGGCCCAAGAGCATATCTCTTTGCTTAATAATTCCACATCCCTGAAAAATCAAGCTAAAATTAACATCAGGCTGGATGCCTGTAGCTCAGCAGCTAGGGCACCAGCCACATACACCAGAGGTGGAGGGTTTAAATCCAGCCTGGACCTGCCAAACAACAATGACAACTACAACCAAAAAATAGCTGGGAGTTGTGGTGGGCACCTGTAGTCCCAGCTACATGGGAGGCTGAGTTAAGAGAATCGCTTAAGCCCAAGAGTTTGAGGTTGCTGTGAGCTGTGATGCCATAGTACTCTACCCTGGGCAATAGCTTGAGATTCTGTCTCAAAAAAAAAAAAAAAAAAAAAAAGAAAGAAAGAAAAAGAAAACTTAACATCAAAAATAATCTTTTTATTTTATTTTCTTTATTTTTTTCCTTAAAAACAAGGAAGAGTTTAAGAAGAAAAGCTACAACCCCAGGTCCAGCTCCCTAAGCTACCTGTGAGGGAGAAAGGATCTATAGGATTGGTGATGAAATGCAGGGAAGAAGCCAAAGGGCAAACCCAAACCAAATGTTCCTCACATCCAATTCCATTTATTATGAAACTTATAAACTGTTTTTGCTACATTGCTGATGGATTATGAATGCATGTCCTGTCACTTCAGGTAGAGAGTTTTTGGTTTTCTTTTCTGAGTAGGCTTCTAAAATTCAAATCTGGTTATATCATTAAATTTAAAATTCTTTTTTTTTTTTTGGAGACAGAGTCTTAGTCACCTGGGGTTGAATGCTGCGGCATCACAGCTTACAGCAACCTCCTACTCTTGGATTTAAGCAATTCTCAACACTCAGCTATTTTTAAAGACAGATACCCCAGGCTGGTCTTAAACTGGTGAACTCAGGCAATCCAGCTGCCTCCCCTCCCAGAGTGCTAGGATTACAGGTGTGAGCAACCACGCCAGGCCTGAAATTTAAAATTCTTAATGGCTTCCTAGACCCTGCAAGATAAAACCAAAAATTCTGAGTATGATATTACACGGTCCTAAATGAATTGAGCTATACTTCCCATCCAAACTCCTTTCTCAACATTTCCTACTTTAGACTCTTCCCAATACCGTGTTTTATCATTTCTATATCCCCAGTGTACGGTGTGGCACAAAGTAATGCACAATGAATGCTTTCTGAATAAATAAGAGTTAAGAACAATTATTAAACTATACCTTGATTGAGAAACAAAATTCTTCTTTTCAAAAGTTGTTTCTTCGTGTAAGTTTTGATTGCAGATTGAATTGGCTTTAAATAAAGTCTTATTTTTCTCACCCTCTGTATAACAAGCATTAACTGGGTTTGCACCCTTCACAAGATTCTTCATTTGGTCATCACTTGATACTTTAGACATGACTCTATGGGATTTATAACTCTGCATCTGTCTACAATGGCTTTCACCCTTATTTCCTGCTTTGGTACCTTGACCAATACTATCTGCGTGGAGTTGCTTCAATGTATTCTTAAGATTTATGTTCATAGATGAAATATTATCCATATATTCCTCTCTTTGTATTTTTTCCTATAATGAAAAAAAATTACAATAATTTCAATATAATCCATTTGCTTTGTAATCCAATTTATACATTGTTTAAATAATGCAGAAAAAGTATGATTGTCAACAGAACATACATGAAAGGAAGCAGTTCACATTAGTAGGGAAAAGGAAGTTTATTAAATAAATTATATTGAGTGGCTCAGTGCCTGTAGCTCAGTGGCTAGGGTACCAGCCACATACACCAGAGTTGGTGTGTTCCAACCCAGCCCAGGCCTGCCAGGCAACAATGACAACTACAAAAAAAAAAAAAAAAAATCAGGTGTTTGGTAGGCACCTGTAGTCCCAGCTACTTGGGAGGCCGAGGCCAGAGAATCACTTAAGTCCAAGAGTTTAAGGTAGCTGTAAGCTGTGATACCATAGCACTCTACTTCAGGGGACATAGTGAGCTCTGTCTCAAAATAAAAATAAAAAATAAAAAATAAAATTATATTGAGACAATTAGGTAGCCATCTGAGGAAAAAAATAAGTTGGATATCTCACAGTTTACACAAAGATAAAAGCACAATGAACCAAATATTTAAATATAAAAATGAAATTATGTATGTTCTAAAAGGAAACCACATATTTTAATATTCTCAACTGAAAGAAGAACTTTCCAAGTATTGAAATCAGTAAGTTGGCTTGGCGCTGTAGCAAAGTGGTTACGGCACCAGCCATATGCACCAAGGCTAACGGGTTTGAACCTAGCCTGGGGCCAGCTAAACAACAATGACAACTACAACCAAAAAATAGCCGGGTGTTGTGGTGGGTGCCTGTAGTCCTAGCTATTCAGGAGGGTGAGGCAACAGAATCACTTAAGCCCAAGAGTTTGAGGTTGCTGTGAGCTGTGATGCCACTGCACTCTACCCAGGGCGACATAGTGAAACTCTGTCTCAAAAAAAAAAAAAAAGTCATACTAGAAGAAACTAATATATTAACCACATAAAAAGTTTTTAAAGTTCTGCTAGAGACCAAGAATGATGGAGGGAGGATCTCAGAGGAAAAAAGGGCCAGAAGCAAAAACTAGTGACAATCAAAACACCCAGGAATAATAGCTATACATTATATCTTAATCTACAAGATAATTTTTTTTTCTTCCATCCTGGGTAGAGTGCAGTTGCATCACCATAGCTCACTGCAATCTCAAACTTCAGGGATCAAGCGATGGGCCCTAGGCCTCCTGAGCAGCTGAGACTACAAGTACACATCACGACACCTGGATAATTTTTCTGTATTTTTTTAGTAAAGATGGGGTCTCAATCTTGCTCACGCTAGTCTTTTTTATCTTTCTTTTTTTTTTAGACAGAGTCTCACTTTGTTGCCCTTTGTAGAGTGCTGTGGCATCATAGCTCACAGCAATTTCAAACTCTTGGGCTCAAGTGATCCTCTTGACTCAGCCTCCCCAGTGGCTGGGACTTTAGGCACCCACCACAACACCCAGCTATTTTTAGAGATGGGGGTCTCATTCTGGCTCAGGGTGGTCTTGGATTCCTGAGCTCAGGCAATCCACCTCCCTTGGCCTCCCAGAGTGCTAGCATTAAGGCCACCATGCCCAGCCAATTCAGGCTGATCCTAAACTCATGAACTCAAGTGACTCCCCATGCCTTGGCCTCCCTGAGTGCTAGGATCACAGGCATGAGCCACTGAGCCTGGTCCAGGATAATTCTTTAAATAATATTTGTAAAAAGCTACAAATAAACATTTTTATATTTCATCAACAATTACATAGAAAAACAGGCAAGGGAAATAGCTCACAGAAAAGGAAACAAAAATAGCTCTTAAACATCAGAAAAAGGTTCTATCTCTTATAATAAGAGAAATGAATATTAAACCTAAATGAATATTAAAGAAAGACTGAGAAATCTTTCTCCAGCTATCACATTGGCAAACATCAAAATGCTAAAGCAATATAGACACTCTCAAACATTACTTGTAGGAATGTAAACTGGTACAACCTTCACAGGGAAACAATTTGGTATATCTTTCATAATAAAAACGTGCATATCTGTTTTTGAAAAATCCTATAGAACTGACACAGTAGCTCACAGCTGTAATTCTAGCACTGTAAGAGGCAAAGGCAGGAGGATCCCTTTAGGCCAAAAGTTTGAGACTAGCCCAGGCAACATGATGAGAAGACTCCATCTCTACACATTTTTTAAAAAGATTAGCTGGTGCCTGTAACCCTAGCTACACTGGAGGCTGAAGCAAGAGGATCACTTAAGCCCCAAAATTCAAGGCTGCTGTAAACTATGATTGGGTAACTATACTCCAACCTGGGCAACAGAATGAGACCCTGACTAAAAAAAAAAAAAAAAAAAAATCCTATAAATTACCTTTACATGTACATGTACACAGTGTTAATTATTATTAACTACAACATTGTTTGTAACAAATAAAAGTTTAAAATAACCTAAAGGTTTATCAGAAAAGGAGCTAGCATATTATTAATATATCCATCCAATCATATACTCTACAATTATAAAAAAAAAAGAACACTTCCAGGTAATGATGAATTAAATACCTACCGTATATACTCAAGTATATACGGTATATTGATTTTTTTGTCCTTTGGGAAAAAAAAATCATTAAAACAACAATCTGGGATTAAAACAACCCACAAGAATAAGGAGAAATGAAGAAGAAATAAAGGTAACATGGCTTGGCACCTGTAGCTCAAGCGGCTAAGGTGCCAGCCACATACACCAGAGCCGGCGGTTTCGAATCCAGCCCGAGCCTGCCAAACAACAATGATAACTACAACCAAAAAATAGCTGAGCATTGTGGCAGGCACCTGTATTCCAAGCTACTTGGGAAGCTGAGGCAAGAGAATCGCTTAAGCCCAAGAGTTGGAGGTTGCTGTGAGCTGTGATGCCACAGCACTCTACCCAGGGTGACAGCTTGAGGCTCTGTCTCAAAAAAATAAAAAATAAAAAGGGCTGGCACCTGTGGCTTAACAGAGTAGGGAGCCATAGGGCACCGGCCCCATATGCCAGAGGTGGCAGGTTCAAACCCAGCCCTGGCCAAAAACTGCAAAAAAAATAAGGCAACAAAATTTTCAAAACTAGACTGGGCAGAGGGCCTCATGCTCATGCCTGTAATCCTAGCACTTTGGGAGGCTGAGGTAGGAAGATTGCCTGAAGCCAGGAGTTCCAAACCAGCCTGAGCAAGAGTGAGACCCCCATCTCTATAAAAAATAGAAAAAATAATAAGGCATGGTGGCTCATGCCTATAGTTCCAGCTACTTGGGAGGCTGAGAGAGGAGGATCATGACCCCAGGAATTTGAAGTTACAGTGAGCTATGATGATGTCAATGCACTCTTGTCCAGGTGATAAATCAAGACATTGTCTCAAAAAATAATTTTTTTTGAAATTAGAAAGGAAATGGATGAATTATGACCTACTTAGCAGACTTGGTAAAACTGAATCCAAAGATAACAGTGGGAAAATCCAAGAAATTACCTAGGATACACCACCAAACTATCCAAAGGCAAAGACCCTATCTCAAACAAGCAAAAAAAAAGATTGAAAGGACCTACTAAGCACAGAGCACAATGGATGAAGAGACTGACATCAAAGTACCTCATGCTGAAATCTCAAAACATTGGAGATGAAGACTATACAAACTTATGAAGAGAGAAAACAGGTCATACCAAGGGATTAGAATGGCTTTAGACCTCAAGAATAACACCAGAAACTACAAGACTATGGAATAGCACCCTCAATATACTAAGGAAAGGTGATTTCCAATCTAGAATACTACGTCCAGCCAAACTATCAATTAATTTTGAAGGTAAAATAAAAATATTTTCATACTTGTAAGCACTCAAAAAATTTACATTATATCCACTTTTTCTCAGGAAAGTACATATGGAAGAATATACTCTATCAAAATAAGAATAAACAAAGAGAGGATGGCATGGAATCCAGGAAATGGGATCAAACTAGGAATGATGCAAAGAGAATCTATATGATGATGCTATAAAGAAAAAGTCCAGGGGGAAAAGGAGGGGAGGGAGGGAGGACGGAGGCAGATGGAGGGGGGTTGGTGGGATTACACCTGGATCTGGTGCCCACCTCAATCTCAGTCTGTTTGCTTCTTAACCTGATTACATTAGCAAAGATCTATTTCCAATAAGATCCCATTTACCTGGGATTATACCTGTGGTGCATCTTACAAGGGTATATGTGAAACTTAGTAAATATGGAATTTAAATGTCTTAGCACAGTAACGAAGAAAATGCCAGGAAGGCTATGTTAACCAGTGTGATGAAAATGTGTCAAACGGTCTATGAAACTAGTGTATGGTGCCCCATGATCACATTAATGTACACAGCTATGGTTTAATAAAAGAAAGAAAGAAAGAAAGAAAGAAAGAAAGAAAGAAAGAAAGAAAGAAAGAAAGAAAGAAAGAAAGAAAGAAAGAAAGAAAAAGAAAAGGTCCACAGTAGCTAACTTCTGAAGCTTGGACCTCTATTACACCTTAGAGTACACACTATCACCATGACTTATCACCTAGTGTTTGTCAAGTTTCTCCACTAAAGTTATTCTTCGCATCCTCTTTTAATAATATATTCTCATCTAAAATTATTTCACATTCTTCTACATATGAGCTTTGTCTATTCTCTCCTATTTATCATTTACTTATTTATTTTTATCAGTACAGACTCCTAACTCTTTATTTTATATAAGCTAGCTCTTCATTTTTTATATAAGCTATCCGATTCCTGCCTCAGCCTCTTGGGTAGCTAGGACTATAGGCACACCCCATGACTCTTGGCTAATTTGTTTCCTATTTTTTAGTAGAGATGCAGGGTCTTACTCTTGCTCAGGCTGATCTTGAATTCCAGAATTCAGGAAATTCTCCTACTTTGGCCTCCCACAATGCTAGGATTGATTACAGGCATAAGCCACTGTACTGGCCTTCTTTGTCCAATTTGTAAGGGATTATTTGGCCTTTTAGCAATTGAGTTACAAGTTAACAAATGTTATCAGTATATATGAAGTATTACAATTGTATTTTATTTTATATTTATTTACTTATTTAATTTTGAGACACAGTCTCACTATGTTGCCCTCGATAAAGTGCTGTGGCATCACAGCTCACAGCAATCTCTAACTCTTGGGCTCAAGCGATTCTCCTGCCTCAGCCTCCCAAGTAACTGGGACTACAGGCACCCACCACAACACCCAGCTAGTTGTTGGTTGTGGTTGTCACTGCTGTTTAGCAGGCCAGGGCCAGGCTCAAACCCACCAGCGTTGGTGTATAGGGCTGGTACCCTACTCACTGAGCTATGGGTGCTGAGCCAAGTATTACAATTTTAATACAGTTTTTTCCTTTCTTAAATTTGTATTTTTTTTTGGCACCCCCTGTATAAATAAAATGTGGTATATCCATACAATGGAATATTATTCAGCCATAAAAAGGTATGAAGTACTTGAACTTGTATTTGGCAATGGTTTCTTAGATACAACACCAAAATCACTAACAACAAAAGAAAAACTGATAAACTGGACTTCATCAAAATTAAAAACTTTTGTGCATCAAAGGACATTATGAAGAAATTAAAAAGATAACATACAGAATAGGAGAAAGATATTTGGAAATCATATAGCTGGCTCAGCACCTATAGCTCAGTGGCTAGGGCGCCAGCCACCTACAACAGAACTGGTGGGTTCAAACCTAGCCTGGGCCTGCCAAACAACAATGACAACTACACCCAAAAAAAAAAAAAAAAAAAAAAAAAAAACAATAGCTAGGCATGTGGTGGGCACCTGTAGTCCCACCTACTTGGGAGGCTGAGGCAAGAGAATCACTTAAGCCCAAGAGTTTGAGATTGCTGTGAGCTGTAACGCCACAGCACTCTGCCAAAAGCAACATAGACACTGTCTCAAAAAAAAAAAAAAAAAAGGAAGAAAGAAATCATATAGCTGGTAAGTGTATTAATATTCAGAACATATAAAGAACTTCCACAACTAAATAATAAGAACCCAATTCAAAATGGGCAAAGAGGACTTAAATTAACATTTCTCCAAACAAGATAGACATGAACACATGCTCAACATCATTAGGGAAATGTAAATCAAAACCACCAGTAATATATCAATTCACACCTACTAAGATGGCTATAATTTTAAAAATAAAAAATAAATGCTGGGAAGGATGCAAAGAAAATGGAACCCATGTACACTATTGGTGGTAATGTAAAATGATACAGCTGCTATAGAAAATTATTAGTTCCTCAAAAAACGATATATAAAATCACCTTATGATTCAGTAATTCTATTTCTAATATATACCCAAAAGAACTGGGCTGCACCTGTGGCTCAAAGGAGTAGGGCGCCAACCCCATATACTGGAGGTGGCGGGTTCAAACCCGGCCCCGGCCAAAAACTGCAAAAAACAAACAAACAAACAAACAAACAAACACCAACTAAAAGCAAGGACTCAAGCAAATATTTCTACTTCAGTGTTTACTGCAACATTATTTACAATAGGAAAAAGGTAAAAACAACTCAAATGCTCACTGATGAATGGATAAACAAAATGTGATATATACATATAATTTTTATACAACCTTAAAAAGAAAAGAAATTCTGAACATGCTAGGCATAATACAAAATATATTTAGTCTTGGTCAGTGCCTGTGGCTTAAAGGAATAGGGCACTGGCCCCATATGCTGGAGGTGGCAAGTTCAAGCCAAGCCCCGGCCAAAAACTTCAAAAAAAAAAAAAAAAAAAGTTCTCAGAATAAAGTTCTCAGTCCCAGTTCTCAGAATAAAGCTACTAAAACCTTAGGAAGTCCTCAAGGAATTGTTTTGTTATTCATACAAGCCCCTTGGGACTACCTCAGTGCTTATACTAATGACGTGACTCCAAATGGGGGCTAGTCACTCAAAGGACTACAGACTTAAATAGAGAGGAGGAATGGAAAGTTATTGTTTAAGAAGTACAGAGTTTCCGTTTGGAAAGACGAGAATGTTCTGGAAATAGGTAGTGATGGGTGCACAACAAACTTAAGAAGCTGTTGGCTGGGTTTGGTAGTTCACACCTATAATCCTAACACTTTAGGAGGACAAGGCAGAAGGATCGTTTGAGGCTGAGCCAAGAGTTCAAGACAGCTTGAGCAACATAGAAAGACCCCTGTCTTCTCAGAAAAAAAACAATGAAGTTCTGATACATGCTATATCATGGATGAATCTTAAAAACGTTACGCAACATGAAAGAAGTCAGATGCAAAAGGCCAAATATTGTATGATTTCATTTATATAAAATATCCAGGATTGAAAACCCAGAAACAGAAAACAGATTAGTGGTTGCCAAGGGCTGGGAGAGAGGGAAATGGAGAGCAACTGTTTAACAGATACAGGATTTCCTTTTGGGCTGATGAAAATTCTCAAACTCACTAGTGGTAATGGTCACACAACATTGTGAATGTCACAGAATTGTTCATCTAAACATGCTTAAAATGGAAAATTTTTATTGTATATGTATCTTACAATAAAAAACAGTAGTATGATTTACAAAAAAAAATTGTACACTATAAATTGGAGAATTGTATGGTATGTGAACTAGATCTCAATAAAACTATTTTTTTAAGAAAGGAAGTACTGCTATATACTATAACATGGATGAACCTCAAAAACATCGGGCTAAGTGAAGGAAGCCAGTCACGAAAGACAATAAACATTATGATTCCATCTATTCGAAAAGTCCAGAAAAGGGAAATCTATAGAGACAGAAAATAGATTAGTGGTTACCTAGGGGAATGTGGAAGGTGCTTGCTAACGTATATGGGACTTCTTTTGGGAATGATAAAAATGTTCTAAAATATTATTAGTATAATGGTTGCACAATTTTCTGAATATACTAAAACCAATAAATTATAGAGTTTGCCATCCATGTCTGGCATCTTGAAAATATTCGAGGCTGGGTGCAGTGGTTTATACCCATAATCCTACCTAGCACTCTGGCAGGCTGAGGCAAGAAGATCACTTGAGCTCAGGAATTCAAGACCAGACTGAGCAAGATTGAGATGCCATCTCTACTAAAAAATGGAAGAAATTAGCTAGGTATGGTGTTATGTACCTGTAGTCTCTGCTATGGGGATAGCTGAGGCAGGAGGATTGCCTGAGTCTAAGAGTTTGAGGTTGCTGTGAGCTATGATGACCCCACTGTACTTGAGCAAAGACTCTATATCAAAAAAACAAAACCAAAAACAAATTTGTGTCTTGTACTTAACATATATAAACTTGTTCATGTTGTTAGTCCCCAAACAATATGGTATAACAGCTATTTACACACTGTTTACATTGTATTAGTTATTTTAAGTAACCTAAGATGATTTAAAGTACGCAGGAGTATGTGCATAGGTTATATACAAATACCACACCATTTTACATCAGGTACTAAAGTATTCTCAATTTTGGTATCCATGGGAGGTCCTGGAACTAAGCCCCCACAAATATCAAATGATGACTATACTTTAAATGGGTAAATTGTATGGTATGTGAATTATATCTCAAAGCTGTTATAAAAACATACATATACTTATATGTGTAAAAGGCATCTGCTCTAGAGTTGACAACACTGGTAATAAATTAAATATAATCTAAATATCCATCAATAGAGGATTAGTTGAGTCAATTATGGGACATCTACTATACTGAATACAATGCAGTAGTTTAAAAAGAATAAAATCAAAGAATTATCGGGAGCGGAGGCAAGATGGCTGATTGGAGCCAGCTTTCCACAGAGGCTCCCATCCAGAAGGAGAGTTGAAGGACAGAAGTTTAGCAAGTAACCTGGTGGATTAGAGCTGAGCCAAGAGAGAAGGTTGAAGAATGCACATCAACCCTGCGGAGGCAAGCTTCTACCCCAAGGATACAAATAAAAGGTACAAAATCCATCACCAAGTGGACGGGAGTCCCCTTCCCCATGAGAATGGCTCACAGTGCTCCATACAAACAAGGGAGGAGAGTTCAAACATCTTCCCATTTTATCCCACGGGAGAGACCCTCTAAAAACCAAACTTCCTTCCCCTACTAGGGTGCCATGGCACTCTCCTGCCAGGCATAAAACTGTATAAAACTATATATATTCTCTACCTGCAATTATGAACTCCCAGAACTCCCCTCCAATCTCACTCCGAGGTCTGGAAGCCTGTCCCCCAGGAGTCCAGATACTTGGGTATTTTCTTGAGAGGTGTGGGGCATGGGCTGCTGCTGGTCAATGCAGATTCTCTGGCATGGTAGTAAGGAGAGGATGGTCAGCTGAGAAGGAACCATACAGGAGTGGCGGTGCCTGAGGCACAGAGCAGCAGCCACAGCAGCAACAATAGGGCTCACACCCCTAGATATTTCGGAGTCACACCCCCTTTCTCTCTGGGCAACCAGAGGAGGCCAGGCATCTTCTCTGGTGGCAGCCACTGGCGGGACAGAACAGATCTGAGATGGAAACACAGGCCCCATGAGTAAAGGGTTTGCGGTACTGGCCTGGGCTGAGCGAGGGGACTAGAATACATGCATGGGCAGAAACCACAGACTCTCAGGGTGGTGCTGATCCAGAGGACCACTTTACTGAGCCTAAGACGCACCCGGCCCACAGGGGATCATAGTTGAGACAAAGGAGGGCAGGCAGAGGCTGGAACTGACAGGTGAGTGAGAGCTTAACCAGTCTGCTCTAAAAGAAACCGTAGCTGAGACCAGGCAGAGGAATAGACCAGGCCTGAGTCGCACTTCCTGTGAACTCAAACAGCGTCTTATCTGCCGGAGAATATAGCCGGGACAGAAACAAATTCTGTGAAGTTGTTCTGTTATGTCAGCAACATCAATTAGGGTCGGGGCTGGAACTGAGTGAACCGCCTAGCCTCCATTAAGCATGCAAGGTTGTCAGGCCTCACCTACCCCTGCCAGATAGTGGGAGAGAGCAGCAGCCTTGCTGAGGAGACATAGAACTCCCTGTGATTCAGGCAGGCGCAAACCCCTGGAGTATCTGCTCATTGGACGGAACTGGGTCACAGCCCGGCGGGGTTATCAGTGACTGGGTGTGACAGAGGTACAAGGTGAGGAAGGAGGCATCAACCTGCCCAGACTAATCTATTTGCTGGGTAGGTCCTTCTGACCTCACAGAGCACCAAAGCAAGTCATACTTGAGTTGCCAGCAGACCCCTGCGATCTAGTTGCCGGAGAAATTTTGAACTCTCCCACCTGAGACAGGTATTGACTGAGACAACCGATTTGGACTTCTTGAACGGAACCAATCACCCAAGCACTATCCAAGTGGTAACCTGGATGTGTGGTTGTGGGAAGGTTTGATTTTCCTTTTCCAATTGTTGCCTGTGGGGGATAGAGTGACTTAATTGCTGGTATTTCTCCATAGCTGAGACTTCAACCCAGAGTAAATTATTCACTAGGGTAGGACAGAGACCAGCTTAAAACAAGACAGAGCCACTTAGCCCAACCACACCAAGCAGGTCCCAAGTTTCTCAGGCCATTGCACTGTACAGGTCCTCAGCAAAGCTCCAGGTGAAAAGGTACAGACACCAGTCCCAGCTTCTGGACAAAGAGCTGGTTAAGCACTACTCCTGGAGCCCCCAACCCAACTTCTCTTTATCTGCTCATCTTGTCAAACAATGTAAAATAATCATGGGGCGGAATCAATAGAAAAACTTGGGTAACATGAACAAACACAGTAGATCAACCCCCACAAAGAAAGATATGGCGGACACAACTGAAAATCCCATTCATAAACAGATAGCCGAGATGTCAGAAATCAAATTCAGAATTTGAATTGCAAACAAGATTAATAAAATAGAGGAAAAGTTAGAATTAGAAATTACAGGAGCATTTCAAAAGTTGTCTCAAGAATTCAACGAATTTAAAGACAAAATCATCAAAGACTTTGACACATTGAGACAAGAATTTGCAGCCCTCAAACATCTAAAAAATACAGTGGAATCCCTCAGTAACAGAATGGAGCAAGCAGAAGAAAGAACTTCTGACATTGAAGACAAAGCTTTTGAATACTCCCAAACTCTCAAAGAGGAAGAGAAATGGAGAGCAAAAATGAATCATTCTCTCAGAGAGCTCTGGGATCATTCAAAGTAAACTAATATTCGCCTCATAGGAATTCCCGAAGGGGACAAAGCGGCTTTGCAAGGTACAGAGGCTCTTCTCCATGACATTATGAAAGAGAATTTTCCAGACATACCAAGAGATTCTGAAATTCAGATAGCAGACAGTTTCAGAACTCCAGCACAACTCAACCCGAATAAGACATCCCCCAGGCATATCATAATTAACTTCACTAAAGTTAATATGAAGGAGAAAATTCTGAAAGCAGCCAGACGTAAGAAATCCATTACCTACAAAGGGAAGAATATTAGAATGATTGCAGATCTTTCTGCTGAAACTTTTTAAGCCAGAAGAGGGTGGTCATCGACTTTTAATCTCCTAAAACAAAATAACTTTCAACCCCGGATCCTGTATCCAGCTAAACTGAGTTTCATTTATGACAGAGACATTAAATACTTTAATGACATTCATATGTTGAAGAAATTTGCCATAACCAAACCAGCTCTTCAGGATATTCTCAGACCTATCCTCCATAATGACCAGCCCAATCCTTTACCACAAAAGTAAACTCACTCAGAAACTTTTGATCA
>CAUYPK010071458.1:0-11610 GCA_963574355.1 Loris lydekkerianus | reverse complement strand
TGATGCGTCTTACAAGGGTCCATGTGAAACTTAGTAAATGTAGAATGTAAATGTCTTAACACAATAACTAAGAAAATGCCAGGAAGGCTATGTTAACCAGTGTGATGAAAATGTGTCAAACTGTTTATAAAACCAGTGTATAGTGCCCCATGATCGCATTAATGTACACAGCTATGATGTAATAATAAAAAAGTCCAAAAACAAATAAATAAAATAAAAAGGAAATATATTTGAAAAAAAAAAAAGAAAAAAAATGAAAAGAATGATGAGTGGCAATCTCACAGATGGATATGGTACAAGATCAAAACTTTTCAATATATGGATGTGTATTTCCCGTACCGGTGGCAAAGGTGCATAAAGAAACAACAAGATGCATATTCAGACAACAGTTGGTGAAAGTCATCAGTGATCTTTGACCATTTGATTCTGATATACAAAAGTACACAAAATAGTCTGTGCTCTGAATGGTGGTCATGCCAAAGGAGCTAAGAGATATGGTATATATTCTGGGAAGCAAAGCATGTTATCATGTTCACTAAAATAGATATTATGCCTTACAAAAGCACCATGGCACAGAAGTAGGTAGGTTTGTCCATGAGACACCATAAGCTTGGATGACCAGGTTTCATGAACAACCATGACTAGGATCTGAGTGTTTGACTATGATGCTTACCAATGTAATTCTATGACATGAGATGAAAGCAATGACACAGGAGTAGGTAGACATGATACTATGATTGCTAAAATGCATATGGTTTGGTGATTACAAATCACAATTCTATTTAGAACAGGTGCCAATGAAGAAACAGGTGAAATCATGGTATATGCTGAAGCAACCATGGTACATGACAATCATAGGCATTTGAGCGTTTGACTGATGCACAATTAGACAGCCCAGTGATGTGAAATAACATCTATTATTTGGAAAAGATAGACACAGTTCAGGAAGAGGCTGGGTGTAGAGTGCCATGGAATATGAGTAGATACCATAAAAAACAAACCGACATACACTGTGCTAAAATACCATTTCCTTATAGAGCAGTGGCAATGAAGGTTCCTGCCCAGAAACCATGGGGTATGAACAAACCCCTATAATACAAGAGCAAATAACACAATGACGAATATGCCCAAATGAACAGGACATATGAATAAAGAAAACATAATACATGGATGCATTTTCTTTAGGCAAGTAGCAAATGAAAATGATGCTAGAGGAGATACCATGGCACACACGCAGACCACCATGACGCACAAACAACTACCACTCATAGTGGAGCACTGAACTATGACGTGCCCAGACATCCCAAGGAAAGAAGCCAGTGACTATAATATAGTAGCATACAAACTAGGATTTTAGAGAAGATAATGACAATAGAAGAACGGGAAATAACAGTGCCATAGCTAATAGAATACTACAGAAGGCAGTGATCCAAAGGGAGACCACCATGGCATATGCTCATATCATATGCTCATAATGCACATTGAGACAACTCCAGAATCTGAGCTGACAATTATGACACAGAATCATAGGGCACAGTATCATCATCATCATCACCATCACATATATCTTACTAAATGTATTGATGTGTCTAAGGTCTCATAGCTACAAGTGGAGAATCCAGGATTTAAATGCAGTTATTCAGGCTCCCCTATCCATTCTTTTCAATATGACAATAAACAACAATATGCTGTGATTCTTCTGACAGACATGATACCAAATTTTAAAACAGAAATGAGTGGCTTTGCTCCAGAAGCAGATGGCAATGTTGCAAAAGTAGACACCATAGCACATGCTCAAACATCCGTGGTGCATAAGCAGCCACCACAGGAGTCTGAGCATTTGACCACGATGAACACATAGAAGATCCTGCAACATGAGCGGATACCAGGTTAGAGGGGGAGACAGTGATGTCAAAGGAGAGAGAAAGTTCATTGCAATAGCAAAAACCACAATGTAGAAACTAATATATATGGTACAAAAGATTCATTCCCTGTACAAGAGTACACAATGACTGTTTTGACACAAGCATGGTGTTTAAGTGGAAATTCATAATAGAACTTCAAACACAGTATATGATCAGGAATTCCTTATTTATATTTAGATAATCATGGGGAGTGAATCAATTTGCATATGAAAGAGGAGATAGATATAGTATCTCAGAAAAGTGCAAACTACTCAGGTAATAAAAAAAAATACACAGGAATGTAAAAATGTATGGCATTGGTGCCAAGAGTGCATTAAAATGCTGCAGGATACCCAGATGACTCAGAAGCCCTCAAAAAAATCCTGTTTGAAGATGTGTTCAAGATATACAACTGCACGCCTACAGGACATAGGCTTTCAACTATAATGCAGGTGTAGATGGACATGGTACAAATAAACTGGTATGTTTCTTAGGTAGACATGGTATGTAATCAAAAATAACCGTGTAAACAATAAATGATTTTGGTCGAAGAGAAGATGACAATAGTACAACAGGAAACTCATATGGACACACTGCCTTACAAAAAAAAACCATGGTGAATGACTACACAGCATTTATGTTTTGGCCTGATATATACTCAATTTATCCTATTATATGAGCTCCCCACTACGATGCAGTTAGTAGACACAGTATGGGACCAAAGAGCAAATATGGAGAAAACACCCATTGAGCAGGAGCTAATGACCACAATCAAGAACTGATATCCATGTTATAGAAGCCATTCTCCACACAGAAGAGCATGATGTTTGTTTTTTACACACTCACGAGTGTGTAAATATGGGTGAGTGATATCCATCATGCATGCACAATCACAGTCAATGAGTAAACACATACAATAAAAAATAGCTGGAGATCCTACAGGATTAATATCCATTCAGACGCATGTCACTATCCAATATCCACAATATAGAATCAAGTTATCAGACAAGAATAAGATGGTAAGAGTGACAAATAAGACCCATGTCATATGATCAGAAGGTTATTGTACATGAATAGCCAGCTCTTACATTCGAGCATCTTACCATGATTCACAAGTAGACACCCCAAAATGTGAGGTATGATTAATGATACAAGAGGACATGTTACAAGAAAACATCCGAAATACAGCATCTGGACATTGTATAAGAGAAAAGACAATAACTCAAGTTATAACAGAATAAATACCTAAACAAAAAAAAAAAAATCATTAATAATAATTTTGCAATATATACAGACATGTGTCTTTTTATAATTTAATAATAACTAGAAGTTTTCCATATAGAAATACTATATATTTCTGAAGAATCATTTGTATATATTGCATATTTAGTGTTGTCATGTTAACTTTAATTCTCTAACTGTTAATGGTATACAATGGATATTTGTATATTGAACTTAAAAAAATAATAGAATAATGGTAAATATTTTTTAAAAAGCAGAAAAGAGCAATGTTGAAATAGGAGACAGATGTGACAGACAGATGAGCCAATACAACATATGATAACCATGACATTGAGGTAGACAATCACAGTTCAAGCTCAAACGGTGGTGGTGTGTGAACAGACAACCAAACTGTGGTACCTACTCAGATGAGCATATGCAAAATTTAAAGGCCATAATACAGAAGCAAATGTCTTCAAGTGTAGATGTTATTATGGACTAAATTGTGTCCCCCCCAAAATGAGATGTTGAAGTTCTAAGCCTCAGTATCTGTGGATATTATCTTCTATGGTGACAGGGGCTTTGGAGATATAATCAAGTTAAGATGAGGTGTTACTGGATAAGGGTAGGCCCAAAATCCAATTACTGGCATCCTTATAAGACATAACTAACACAGTCTCAAAACTGTGATTTATGGCAAAATAACTATGGTTCAGGTTTATGTGCATAAGCACTTATATAGAAGCAGATACTTATAATTAAGGAGCATAAGGCCGTGGTGCTTGCTTGAATGTGTAGAGAATTGTATTAGAATGACAAAGGGAAATACTTGAGAAGATAACATATATAATTTAAACATGGGACAAGACGCCTATGATTTGTGCCAAGGTAATCATGGTATGTGCTGTGATGACCAAGGGACAGGAACTTATAACATGATTGAGTATAGTATACTACTACTACGACACATGAACCTCAGCACAAGCTCAGATGACGATGGTGCTGAAGTGGGTACCCACAGCTCAGAAGTAGAGAATGCTCAAATGGCTATAAAGTATTAGCAGCTAACCATGTTACATAATCAAACACGACAGTTGTTTGCTTACCATGGAGCAGTTTGATGCCCATGATGCAGGAAAAGTAAAGTTACTGACAGTGATAGCCACGGGAAAACACCTGAAGATAAATGAAGCAGGAAGCAAAGACCATAGCAAAGGTGAAGACTCAGATAATTATAATCATAAAATCATGACACACGAACCTAAGTCTACCGTTCCATACATAGAGCCATAATACAAAAGCAAACAACCATGAGGGTGGAAAAGGTAGTCCTTAAGTGGAAGTAGGCAACTGCAACATTTTTTTTTTTTTTAAAGAAAGGTACATGAAACAGGGGACCTAGGTCTTTCAAAAGACAACCATAGTGCATCATGTTAAAACAGCCTTTGTGTGTGAGCCAGTGCCCATGGTGTACGAACAGGTGACCCCAAGAATCAAAATATACAACTACAACAGAAGCTGGGCCCAGGGAGGTGCCCTGAGGAATGGAGGCAGATTCAGTCTCTATAAGTGATGGCCCATTAGAAAAAAGCACACTCTCTGTGGCTCAGGTGACAATGGCCAAAACTTAAGACACTTTGGGGAAAAAAAGGAGCTTTAATGATAATTGTGCCAAGATAAGAGGTATAAAGTCAGGACTATCCTGGACCTATGGTCACCCTGTCTATGGTTGTTTAAGATTTTTCTACAACATGACGACTAAACAAACAAAATCCTCTTTTGTTTTTAGAATATCCTACATATGCTATTTAACTCAATGCAGAAGCCACAGGAGAGAGACCATACTTTAGGTAGAAAATGCTCTTGGTCACATCAAATCTCTACATCTGGGCAAATAAGCAAACCATACTTAGTACCACACTCTTAAATTACCCTTTAATCCAGAGTATTTGTATTCCAAAGGGGGAAAAATTAGAATATCGGCTATTCAACAATATTGAGAAAAACCATGAATGACACACCTATGATTTTTGTCATTGACCTTTCTAAAATGTACTTAGCTTCCCCCACTTTTTCTTTTCCCTTTTATTTACTTATGCAAAAAAGGATAAATTCCTCTTCTTTCTTAAATCATTCTCTAACTTCTCAGAACACCATTTTCCTCATTCATGAATTGGGAGTAATACTCACCTTACAGCATTGTTAGGATTGAAGAATATACTGTTTATAAAGTGTCTATCTCAGGGTGAAACATGTGTCATCAACAGTGTCATCACTCTGTCATCAAGCCCTGTGCTGTCACATTTGATACCCTGTAAGTCTGCCCCGACTATCAGCAATGGCCCAGCTCATTCCGCAGTCTCAAAATCAGTTTAGTTATAATCACTTCCCTCAAGATAAGATCATTGCATGGTGCCCCATGATCGCATTAATGTACACAGCTATAATCTAATACTAATAAAAAAAAAGAAAAAAAATTAATTAATTAATTAATTAATTTAATTTTTAATTTAAAAAAAAAGATAAGATCATTAGCTCTCATGTCTGCTGCTAGCCACAACTGTAGCCTTTCTTCCTTTTGGCCTCAAATCTGCCATAGGCTAAAAAAAAATTAAAAAAAAAAAATGACTCCCAAGTACTTATAAGTCTTGTTTAAATGACTTCGGCTCTGAGCAAAGCTAGAAGAATCACGTGGCTGGGTCTTTATCTTCCAGTTGCACCTTTCCCACCGTTTACAGTTCCAAACCCCTGTTCTGTTCCAAGGGCCAAGCCCACAAAGGATACTTCAGAACCACTGGTCCATTGCTCCAGGTGGCAGAGCAGACCCTAAAGATGACTGCTGCAATGTAAATACCTTCTAACCTCATTATTTTTGAGCTCTTCCCCATAGCTGCGGTTTTAAGGAGGAGGACAATGTTGGTTCACATATTTGTTCTAAACAAGGTATGATCTCTTTGTTATTGCTGCCCCCTACCCACCTGAGGCTTCTAGGAAACATTCAATAAATGGTAGAGAAAAAATAAAAATAAAAAACTTCCAAAAAAGAGACATGTTTTTCTCCTCTTATGAAGACAAAAAGTATCCAGAAGTGTTGAAAAAATTCAAGTTTAATTTTCTCATGATGCCTGTACTTACACAAATACTAAATTCTAAAACATACATAATGTCAATATGGGAAAACAACAACTTTGTCATTACACAGACCAATAAATAAATGAATTTTCTCCAGAATGAAAACAGCATACAACACTATTGTATGCTCTGAAGAATGGAAGGGGATCAGATGGTAACCCTAAGGAATACAGAAAAAAATAAAATTCCTAATCACGGCATAGGAATGTGACTTTAAGATGTACCTGGAGATAGTCGTGATGTATCAAAATGGACTCATCCTTCAAGAGAGAAAATCCCCTCAATGTCTCAGAATACATAAAGAATTTGATCATTGGCTTGGGGAGAACTAACCTCTCAGGTAATAGCCCAGTTCCCAAGAGAGCCTACTAAAATAAAAGATATTTTATGACAATACAAAATACCAGCAAGAATATGGAATAACAAGAACTCTTATTTATTTCTAAAATGAGTACAAAGAGGTACAGTCACTTTAAAAGACAGTTTGGTGTTTTCTTAGAAAACTAAACAAACTATTAAAATATAACCTAGTAATTGTACTTCGTGGTATTTATCAAAATGAGTTGAAAACTTATGTCCACACAACAGCCAGCACACAGATGTTTATAGCATCTTATTCACTTCGAAACAACTAAAATGTCCTTCAGCGGGTAAAGTAAAGACCACTCAGATCCCTGTTCTGGGCCAAGAGACAGATTATGCAAGATTTAATTCCAGTCCTAATTCTTAGAAGTTATCTTGAGCTAATAAGGTGTGCCATTACAGCCGCTCAGACTAGGGGAGAAAATGCTCAAACAGCCAGGTTTGATTCATTTATTCATGTTTTGAGGAAATATTTTAAAACTGTACCAAGTCCCAACAAAGCAACATTCGACAAAATAACCAGGATGCTCAACTTCAAGAAGTCATTAGTTTACTGTGAGAACTGGGAATTATAATAAAATATGACTCAGGGAATGCAGGAAGTAACATTTGAACTGAGACTTGAATGATTAGTACAAACTGGTGAAGCTGAGATTAAAAAAAGGAGGAGAGGCTGGGTGCAATGGCTCATGCCTTTAATCCCAGAGCTCTGAGAGGCCAAGGTGGGAAGATTGTTTGCAGCCAGGAGTTTGAGACCAGTTTGAGACCTGAGTGACAGGGAGACCCCCATCTCTGCAAAAAAAAAAAAAAAAAAAAGAAAAATTAGCCATGTGTGGTGGTGGGCACCTGTAGTCCTACCTACTCAGGAGGCTGAGGCAGGAGGATCACTTGAGCCCAGGAGTTTGAGGTTGCTGTGAGCTATAATCACATCAGTGTTCTACAGTCTGGGTGACAGAGTGAGACTCAGCCTCAAAAAAAAAAAAAAAAAAAAAAAGAAAGAAAAAAAAAGAAAGAAGAATTATCTACCACATATGGACACCAGAATGGGCGAGTGATCATGCTGTGCTAAAAAATGTGAAATTGCCTCAGTACTTCTGAAGCAAAGAGAGAGACAAGGCTAATGGGTAGAAATAAGGCCAGAGAGGTAAGCAGGCACAGTTGATGTGTGGTCTTGTGAGCCACTTTAGTTTAGGTTTGATTTTTAGAGCAAAGAGAAACCACTAAAAGTGTTGTCACACAAGCACATTTGCATATTCAGGAAAAAGCATTCTGGTTGCTAGGTGCAGACTGGGCTCAAAAAGGGTAAAACTAAAGATTGGAAGCATAATTGATGCAGGGAAATAGGCATTGATGAGGCAAGTCTGCAATAGCTAAAAGATAGCAAAACAGGAATGAGAATAGCTTTGAAGCTCTTTTAAGGCTCCCTCGATCTATAACCTAAGGAAACCCTGGTAGTTTATTTATTTGATAAAACATCATTGGACAGCCTACCACTACTTTCTGTAGTAGGCACTGAAGTCTTTACGTTGAAGAGCTAAAATGGATAACATACGGTGGGAACACCAACATTGCAAGTGAGAATCTGCAATGGAGAAGTTAGAGAAAGGACATCTCTCCTCTTCAGCAGAGAGGATACACATACATATCACTTTGAAATGTATACAAAATTTTCTCTTATTAATTTATATCTTATTAATATGTTAATTATTTGGTTAAAAACATAGACATTCAAATTTCACAGAAGTGGCTGTCAATGTGGAAGCAAGATTTTGGTCCACACAATCTTCATCCACTAGTATTATACCTGTGAATATGTTAACATTTCACAACCAAAGAGACTTTGCAGGTGGAATTAGTTGATGATCAACTGACTATAAAATAAAGACATTATCCTGGATTATCCATGTAGGCCCAAGGTAATTGCTCAGGCCCTTAAAAGCAGAAAAATTAGGCAGAAAAAGAGGTCTGGGAGATGAGGCAGCAGAAGAAGCTGGAGAGACTCAAGGATGAGAGGACCTCAGTCCTCTGTTGCTGCCTTTGAAGATGAAGGGATCCATGAGCCAAGGAATGTAGGTGGCTTCTAAAAGCAGAGAAAACTCTGGCCAACAGCTAGCAAGGAAAAAGGGACCTCAGTTCAACAACCACATGAAATTGAAATCTTTCAACAACCTGACTGACCTTGGAAACCAATTCATCCCCAGAACTAGCAGAAAAATCACAGCCCTGAAAATATTTTGACTTTAGACATATAAAACTTAAGAAGAGAACCCAGCTCAGTCAGTCAGACTTCTGGTCTACAGAGTAGTGAGACTAAAAATGTATGTTGCTTTAAATTGCTGTATTTGTAGTAGTTTGTTACATGAACAATAGAAAGCTAATACACTTAGTTTCTTGATCTCTAAGAGGAGTAGGATAATAGGAATTTCTTTGGATTGTGTGATGATGTAATGAGTATTATATACTTGCGTGAATTGATTAGCATACACAGCACTTAATGGACCACAAATAAATTGTTTAAAATGATTTTGCAACAATAATAAATTCTATCTGCACATTTATGATATATTTTGCCATTCATGATCAGATGATATCTTTATCTCAATCCCAATAGGTAAGGAGGGTAAGAATTTTTCAATCTACATAATAGATAAGGTTATAAAAGATAAAGGTGTTTTTACTTGCTCATTAACCAATAAGTGTCAAAAAAGGGACTTACCCCAAAACATCTGACTCCTAGTTCAAGTGTTATTTCTACAGTTGGTTTAAAATGTGAATAATTCTAGAATGGGTTACTATGTTGGGAAGAATTCAGTTATACTATTGGGAGTGGGAGAAATACTTTTTGGTCTAGTTACTGTTTGATGCCTTCAGTGTAACACAGCGCTGCCCATGCTGTGGGAATGAATCTTGAGTATTTGGAAGAAATATAATTGCACAATCGGTGTACTTGTATCTCATTCTAGGAAAGCAATAAGAAAAGACTATAGGATAGAGAGATGTGGATAAGGCCATGTAGAAACCAGCACTAAAGAAGTTAGCAATCTGATATAGCTGTCTTAAGAACAAAAACCATGTAGTTCTTGAACCCAGAATGTTCTGATTTCAGCCAAAGTCATTAATCCTCTCTGCTTCCTGCTTCTTCAGCTCACTCACGTACTCCTCCCAACAGCTCCCCAATTCAGCTTTATTTCAAAATTCAACAATCTCAGGTTCCTTTTGTGTGTCCAAATTAAGAAACACAATAGCACAGGATCTCCATAAGGAATATCACTTATATCTGTGTAAATAGTGAACCAAGGCAGAATGTTCTATTCCAGAAACTGACAAGAGAAAGCGTCTTTTCTCTCTTCTGCAGAATTGTGACAATACATTAAGCCAAAGCTGACCTCTCCCCAGCCCTTGTAGACTGTCTACTTGTTGAGGTGGCAAAGGACAGTAGAAAATTCCTGGCCATTATCACATAGTAAACACATGATTATGTTTGTATGATGTCATTGCTTTTTGCTACACAGATAGAATAATGGGGCATATCTTATATTAGGTCAGAGTTTGGGGCATTTTACTTCCTCTTTTGGGCCTCAGCCTTGTTAGATGAACAGTTGGGCTAAATGAGAGCTAAACTTTCAATTCTGATGTTCTATGATTCCAAGAAATATCAACTAAGAATGAAGCAGGAGCCTAAGCAATATTGGGTCTTTCTTTCCCCAGGTCTAAGCTTTGCTTAGAATTAGAAACATTTAATCCCACCAATTCTGGAGTAATAAGAAAGGAATACAAAGAATGTGGACAGGCAAATAGCATGATAAAATGTTGATGCAATAATTTATTACATAAAAATTATGGACTATGTGCCATGTGATAGACACTATGCCAAGAATGATGATACAGATACAAAAAAGACAAAATGTCGTCCAGGGAATAGACAAAAAATAACTAACATTTACTTTAAAGCATAACCAAAGCAACATAATAAGCACCATGTTGTTATCCAATTGGAGAAAAAGTCAATCATGATTTGGGAAGAACAAAGGAAGTACAAAATTGAACAAAGGAGGTTTCATTTTAGCAAAAATTTGAAAATTTTTTTAACATAAGAACAAAGAGGATGAATGATTTTACAAAAGTTAATGTGTATACCTGTTAAAAGAAACACCTTGTCTTAACAAAGGAATACTTTTAAAATTAAATATAAACATTTCTATATACGGTACTTTACGTAAATATCTGTAACCAAATTAGAAAACTATGAAAATTGAGTGTTCTCTCTCAATTTCTCAATTTCTGTCTCTGTCTCTCTCTCTCTCATATTTATATATACACAAAAAAATATCTTTCAAGAAAATTATAAAACTTTACTAAGAATTTCTGCTTATGGCTGTGTTGGACAACTTTTAAAACAGAGCAACTCATTCACAAGAAAATCCAGAAAACTTCGGTAAAATTTGTGTGTGCATTTTTTTTTAATGAGCAATAAAGAATGTTTATTGAATTTATTAGAGAATGTTTAAAATGAAAATACACATTAACCAGAAAGGTTTATGACTGTGTTTTATTTCACCAGAGATCTACCAAAGCAAACAGGATTTGAGGGGCAAAGATCCTGGAATGAAAGGAAACTCTCTAAGGTGAACCTGACATGCTATACTTTAACCCCTTTCAGGATTAAATGACTGGTAAGTCACCATGTAACAGCCAGAGAAGCTGAAAAGTTAAGCACAAAACTCTTTATGTCTTTACTAAGAGATAAAGTAGCTAAGCACAGTTTTCCATAACCTCATGGAAATGGTGAAACAAAAATCAACGTTCAGGGCTTTATGTAACTCAGGGTTTTTTTTTTTATTAAATCACAGCTGTGTACATTAATGCGATCATGGGGCACCATACACTGGTTTTATAGACCATTTGACATATTTTCATCACACTGGTTAACATAGCCTTCCTGGCATTTTCTTAGTTATTGTGTTAAGACATTTATATTCTACATTTACTA
>CAUYPK010071457.1:0-30902 GCA_963574355.1 Loris lydekkerianus | reverse complement strand
CTACTCACTACATGCGGAGACCCCACGGGGGCGACCACAGCGCCCCAACCCTCCTCACCACATGCGGAGACCCCACGGGGGCGACCACAGCGCTCCAACCCTCCTCACCACATGCGGAGACCCCAGGGGGGCGACCACAGCGCCCCAACCCTCCTCACTACATGCGGAGACCCCACGGGGGCGACCACAGCGCTCCAACCCTCCTGTCAACGAGAAGCGATGGAGGCGTTGACAGCCAGGATGCAGGAGAGCAGGGTAGAACAGTAGGACAGAATATGGATCCGGGTTACAGACCATGATTCTGCAGGGGCCAAAGACAGCCCAGAGAGGACCACAGTGAAGATGATAAGGAGAAGGAAGGAGGTGAGACCCAAGGTCAGCTGCGCCCCAAAGTCAGTACCACGGCACCTTCAAGTACCAACACAGACGCCCAGATAACTCCAAACCATGAAAGATGGCAGAGAGACAAAAGCAGCCCATCCACCAGCTGAGAATTGCTCTGCTCCAGAGGGTGAGCAGGGCCGGGCTTGGTAAATGCGCTCACCATCTCTACCAAGGCTCCGGGTTAGTCATCCAACAAGAAGAAACAAACATGAAATTCCAGCAGTGAGAAATGAACAGAAGATTGGCACTGAAGACCCTAAGTGCTGCTTTTTGCCCATTGAGAAGAGCAGAACTATCTGATTATCTATGCAGCAAGCATGTTTATTATTTTTACCTAAAGACATCTTTTTTGTTAGTAACAAATGTGTGTTGTTGTTTTTAAGTCTTGTTTTTTCTCAATATGCCTTTAAAGGTTTTTAAATTGTTTCATATTCGGTCAAGTTGAGATTTTTAAGAACTTCATTTTTAATTTGTAATAAAAGTTTACAACTTGATTTTTTCAAAAAGTCAACAAACTGCAAGCACCTGTTAATAAAGGTCTTAAATAATTAAAAAGAAAAGAAGAAGTTAGCAAGAGTGTGTTTTTATTATAGCTGTGGGAATATAGGAAGATGCCATGCCAACTGGGTCTGGAACTTTCAACCTGTAGGAAACGTTTGTTTCCTTAACCTTAGGATCCCTGTCTTAGTTGATAAAGGGGGATCTATTCTGGTCACTAGGTCACAGACATTATTAATATTATCATTTTATGAATGGGGGAACTGAGGCTCAGAGAGGTTAATTAATTTGTCCAAGTTCACACACCCAAACAGTGAGGATGTTGGCATGTGAACCCAAGTGTATTTGACCTCCTGTATTCTAAGCTTTTCCCTTATTCTGATATTTTCTCTTAAAACCCCTGGGTCTATGCTGACATTTTAATGTGTACGAGCCATTTGAGCGCAATCTAGGGTTTGTTTCCTGGGTAAGTGCTGCAATATCTACTTGTATTTGAGGTCAATACATCATAGGAATAAAATGTGCTGTGTCTAGGCTTTTAAGTATCTAAATGATTGAAAATTAGTTTTCAAAGGGGAAAATAAGAGCTTTATGAAACAGGATTACAAAGCCAAAACTTAGTATCTTAAAATCTCTAAGCTTGGGTGGCACCTGTGGCTCAAAGGAGTAGGGCGTTGGCCCCATATGCCGGAGGTGGTGGGTTCAAACCCAGCCCTGGCCAAAAAAAAGAAAAAGAAAAAAAAAAAAAAACAACAAAAAACTCTAAGCTTCACAACCCAGAAAAAGGAAAGAGAAAACATGTCTCCAGATACAAAAGAACTAATGAGCTCTAAAGGGAAGAGCAAGAGTCATATTTTTCTGCAAACTTCCAAGAAATAAACATGAGTAAAAAAATCTCTTTTCTTGTGCAAAAAAAAAAAAAGATTGTTAGAAAATAAAAGAAAGAGACCATCATTTTGCTAGGGAACACTAAGAGCTGATTATCGTGTGCCTGCTTGGTGTAAAAGGCAGAAAAGCCAAATGATAAAAATATGCCACCCATTTAACAAACAGCTAAAGTACATTATCACACAGTTAAGTAACTTTACCAAATAGGGTCCATTTTAAACACCAGCTTTAGTCCAATGTATTAATCTAACATCTCTTGGTGTGAGCAAATGTCTTACATACAGCAGGTGCTCAGTAGTCCCAAAAGCTCAGGGCTTAGAATGTTTTTTTCCACCACTTAGTATAGCTGTGTGCGGATACAGATATATCTGTGTATATATATATCAGGGAGGCAAGGAGGTGAAGTCCTTGCCCAAGGTCATGCAGCGCTCTCTTCTGCAAAGCTGAAACAAACCCCAGTCTGTGGGGAGAGAAGAGAGGGGATGTCTGAGAGCAACATCCCTGTCCCGTGAAGTTAGACTGCCTCAGCACAGGGCTGGGCTCTCACATTTTGTAAACATGTTACAATGGTGAGCACCATGGATGACTTTTGCTTCATCGGGTTACTGGGAAGAGTCCTGTGACAATTCACGTAACAGATGGGCCATGACATTTACAAAGGCAATTCAAATCGACTACTCTTAGTATTAGAGACCATTGGTTTGGACTGAGCTCCTGCTCTTGGTTCCACTGACCAAACTACCTGGGGTCACTCATGCAGAAGTTCCACATGACCAAGCCCAAACTAAGTTGTTTACTTCATCTTCCAAGAAATCAGGAAACGATAATAGGCAAATTCCAAAAAAAAAGCAGTTTCAGCCATTATAATAAGGAAGCCCCCTCTGCTTTAACCTTTACAAGGAAAATAAAGGTTCTCATTTCTGCTTTCCTCAGCCCTTTTCTGTCCACAAGCCAACCTTCTCTGCTCAGCTCATTTGAACACTCATTCCATTTTATAAACTGATGTGTTGCCTGATTCAAAAATGAAAGCCAATTATAATTCTACAATTGTAAATTTAGGCCGGGCAGGGTGGATGACGCACCTGTAATCCCAGCACTCTGGGAGATCGAGATGGGTGGATCACCTGAGCTCACAGGTTCAAGACCAGCCTGAGCCAGAGTGAGACCTTGAGTCGAAAAACAGCAGGGCATTGTGGAGAGCACCTGTAGTCCCAGCTATTCGGGAGACGTAGGCAAGAAAATCACTTGAGCCCAAAAGTTAGAGGTTGCTGTAAGCTGTGATGCCCCTGCACGCTACCGAGGGCAAAGTGTGAAACTGTCTAAATAAATAAATTTGTAACTTTGTCCTTTGATGTTATCAACTTTTGTGCCTCTCTAATCCAGCAGCCTGATGGCTCTTTTACAAATGTCTCAGGATAATCAACTATTTTCTGGGCTGACAAAGGACAAATTTCTGGGCCCTGCTTTAAGATACCAGCCAAAATCAGTAAAAAGCCATAGGCAACCAGCACTTGGGATTGGAATACTTAACAATTTAAATTGGGAATGAGGTCATTTAGGGATTGTTTTTTTCTTTTTTTTTTTTAATTTATTTATTATTAAGTCATAGCTGTGTACATTAATGCAATCATTGGGCACCATACGCTGGTTTTATATACCATTTGACATATCTTTGTCACACTGGTTAGCATAGCCTTCCTGGCATTTTCTTCGCTATTGTGTTAAGACATTTATATTCTACTTTCAGTAAGTTTCACATGTACCCTTGTAAGATGCACCATAGCTGTGGTCCCACCAATTACCCTTCCTCTGCCCATCCTCCCCCCTCCCCGGGATTGTTTCATTTTGCAGTTTTTGGCCAGGATTGGGTTTGAACCGGCCACCTGCAGCATATGGGGCTGGCGCCCTACCCCTTTGAGCCACAGATGCTGCCCTGATTGTTTCATTTTGATGCCACATGACTCAAGACTGGCTAGGCTTGACATTCCAGCGCTGTGGTTTGCTTTTCAGCAGTGCCCATTGTGCTGCTCAGTGCCTCTTTGAAGGTTTCTTTTTATTTTATTAGCTGTTTGTGTTAATAAGATCTCTGGTTAATTCTTCTCATAACTACCTGTTCTTGTTTCATGGTGTCAGATTCTTGGTTGTTCCTATGGGCATTGTGATGATACTGATTTTAATGTCCTGATAACTTTTTTAAGACAGGGTATTGACAGGATGTCTTTCTGTAGTGGGGCCTTGGCCCTCTAGAATTCACTTCAAGGCTTTTCTCCCACACTAACTGATATAGGTTGAATTGTATCCCCCCAAATTCATATGTAGAAGCACTACTCCTTAACATTATTGTATTGGAGCTAAGGTCTAACAGAAGGTAGGCTTGTTGATTTATGACTTTACTTGTAATTCCTGTCTGCCTGAAATGTGTAAAACCAAGTTGCCTCCCCACCACGGAGATTGCTTGCTCAAGGCTTCTTGGGCATGGCTCTGGGCCATGGTTCGTGTACTCAGCTTAGAATAAACGTCTTTGAATTATTTTACACAATCCCTGTTCTTTTCTGTTGACAGATGTTAGTGATAGAGGCTAAAGGGAAGGTCCTACTGCCGCCCTCCAAAAACAGATACTTGGGAGTCTTCTACAGCTACCCCAAACCATTGTGTCCAGACAGAGGTGGCTCTGAAGTATGTATCAGAGCCTTAATAACTGCACAGAATCAAGAATTTGGGGTTGGAAAAGTGCAGCTCCCAAGACCAAGTGGCATGCTGCTGCACTGTCAACTGGACAGCGCTATCCCAAGCAGTTAGGAAATCTGGGCTCCCTTCTTTGTTGTGCTGCTAACCAGATATGAGACCCCGGGCAATTCCTGAACCATCTGAACTCCATCATGTGATGGTGGCATGTGTCTCAAGCCCACGGTGAGTTTGTTTTATCCACTGGCAGACCCAGGTCCTTTACTGATCACCACAATATGTAAGGTGCAAGACAGCCATTGATTAGTAGGTACATGCTTTTTATTTCTCCTTGAGGAGGGCAGAAAGACGGGTAAATGCAGCCAGCCCCTGAATGGGATGCCTGGGGCAGAGCGGAAACAAAGCCAGTACAGCCTACAGGCCATACAGACCTTCAGGGAGAGGCAGAAAGCACCTCCACTGGTTCTGCCTCAGTCAGGAAGGTGGTTGGGGGCAGAGGTAGGGAGCAGTGTGGAGACGGAGCAGCCAAAGACAAGGAGCATGGCTTCGGAGAGCAATCGGAATTGGAAATGTTTTGTTTTTTTTTTAATTATTAATTCATAACTGCATACATTAATGCAATCACGGGGTACAAGGTGCTGGTTTTATATACAATTTGAAATGTTTTCATCAAACTGGTTAACATAACCTTCACGGCATTTTCTTAGTTATTGTGTTAAGAATGTTTGATTATTTTTCATTTGAGGAGAGAGTGTGTGTGAGAGAGAGAGAATGCGCTCAGTTTTTAAATAAGGTAAATAGGTATCATTTTTCTGATGATATTTTTTCCAAAACGATTATAAATAGAGTGCCAATGCTGAACTCCAGACATAGGTCCAAAGATTTGGAGAGGGAGATCGGAAGAGCGCTCCACTTAAGAGATGTAAATACCTAGCCAGTGGCAAGGCCACAAAGCCTACGGTGCAACATGGCTGACGCATTGTGGGCCTGTTAAACTCATCTCACCATCTCTAATAAAATGAGCCTTCATTGCATTAAGTCCAGTGGGCCTTCCTGTGCGTGTGTGAGGGACTCAGGGCAGCTGCACACTTGGGGTCTACCAGGGAAGGTCCCCTGCTGGCCTGCACCTCAGGCCCTTTTGTGTCTAGAAGCAGAACAAATAGCAACATTATCAGATAGGGGGCTTACTGTGCTATGCTATGACCTAGGTGAGATAAAAGTAGAAAAATAGAAATAAAAAGGGATGTGACCTGATCTCATGAAACTGAAACCCATCTATTCTCTTTTACTGCCCCCCTCCCATTTAGTCTTCTCCAGCCCTGTGCAACCCCGCCAAGTGCCTACCAGGTTCGAAGTGTCCAACTCTGTGAAATGATCACAGCCCCCTCAGTGGGCTCTTCAGGTTGGCTTTACGGTGGATGGTGGAGGAAGAGGCAGAGCATTTCTCTCTTTTACACTCACTGGCTACTTTGTAATCTAGTAGTGATTTCACTATGTGCAATGGCGGAGGCGAGAGAAGAAGGATCATGGAAGAAGTCCTCCAAGGTCCCTTTCCCTCTCAGGGGACGAGCCATCCAAGAGTATGGCTGGTTCTAGAAGGGTGGTAGGCATGCCACGGGGTTGGTGTGGAGTTAAAAAACAGAGCCCAGTTCTGTTAACTGACCTTCTGACACTTTGCAATTCTGCCAAGGGTATCCTGCCATAAAAGATGTTCTGTGGAACAAAGGGGCGGAATGACGGAACAAGCTTTACCAGTCATTGAATTTATTACAGTTACCAACCCAAGCACAGTACCCCTTAACCTCTAAGCCTAGTCAGTATGTTGCTTATAAAAATGAGCTTTCTTCAAATGACAGGTGTCATTTTGTAGCCTCTTCTAGAAATACAAATCATTCTGACTTTATCCCAAACTTATCTAATCCTGTTCAGCAAAGAAAACTTGAAAGTTTTATGGCTGTATAAATATTTGAATAAAACAATGGACTCATTCTAGTTACTTTTTATCCTGTGCGCTTGCCAAAGGAGAAAGTAAATAGCAGAAATCTTATCACCAAGAACAAATTGTAATTTATCCCTGAGTCAAGATGTAATTCAGTACATACATACATCATCAGTCTCTTCAGAAGCCTTATTCCTTCTGAAGGAAGGTATAATATCTCTATTACACCATCTAAAAAAAAGTAGTTAGCCAAACCCCAGCTGGCTCATTGATCGCAACTCAGCTTACTCCTAGAAGTAAGTATACATAGATTATTTGTTACATTTTTATACTATTACTTTGACACTAATATAGAATTAGCTAATTCACAAGCTTATTCCTAAATGAAGAAACCACAAAATGTTAATAGCAACAATACCCTTGATGATATCATCGAAATGTAAATGCCCAGAGCAATTTTCTTAATTTGTACAATTGTTAACCATTACAGTGGAAGAATCAAGGCCATTGTCAAGCCTCTGTCAAGGAGAGTCTTTTTTTTTTTCTTTTGTAGAGACAGAGTCTAACTTTATTGTCCTCAGTAGAGTGCCGTAGCGTCACAGCTTACAGCAACCTCCAACTCCTGGGCTTACGTGATTCTCTTGCCTCAGCCTCCCAAGTAGCTGGGTCTACAGGTGCCTCAGCCTCTCAAGTAGCTGGGACTATAGACGGCTATTTTTTTGTTGCAGTTTGGCTGGGGCCAGGTTTGAACTCACCACCCTCAGTATGTGGGGCCAGCACCCTACCCACTGAGCCACAGGCTCTGCCAAGAACAGTCATTAACCAGAGGAATTTCCCATTGCTTTTCGGGAGATAACCCCTGAGCTAACAGGTTCCTGGACTTTTTGACAGCTGGCAGCCTCTTGGACTTTTTGCAAGCTGAACGGCAGACCTGTAATCCTTTTTCTTAGTGCAAGAATACCAGTTTTGTTACCTTTCACGTTGCTGCTCTTTTCAAGAAACTTCCTGTCTCCCAAGTTATGAACCAGCTCTTCAAGGGAATTTTCAGGAGAGCTAGCTACCAAGTGATCACCTGAGATACACTCTAAGATTAAACCGAAATTCTGAACAACATCCCAAATAAGTCTACTGATAATAGTTATAAGAAAAGAATTTTTTCCTTAATATAATAATACTATGTACACAGTATGGAAACAGAACAGCCCTATAGATGGAAGAAAGAGGAAGCATGAACATTTAGGGGGGTAAGCCCACTGATCTGTGGACTCCATGAGAGGGAGGTCTCCTGCCTGTTTTATTCACTACTGTCTCACCAGCCCTTGGAACAGTACCTGGCACACCATAGCCTCTCGAAATCAGGTAGTTCTCAATGAATCACTGTGGCCTGTGGCAGTTCATGATCCTCAGGTGAGAGGTGAGATTCGTGTTGGGATTTTGAGAATGGGAGGAGCCGAACAGCAAAGTTGAGAGACTAAGGTGTGAAAGGACACATTTTGACGGACTGGAGGTACTCTGAGTTCATTTATTCACAATTAGTGTGTGGCTGATGTCTGTACACATTTTAATAATTTTCTTTTCTTTTCTTTTTTTTTTTTTTTTTGAGACAGAGTTTCACTATGTTGCCCTCGGTAGAGTGCTATGGCATCACAGCTCACAGCAACCTCCAACTCCCGGGCTTAGGCGATTCTCTTGCCTCAGCCTCCCGAGTAGCTTGGACTACAGGCGCCCACCACAACGCCCGGCTATTTTTTGGTTGTAGTTGTCATTGGTATTTGGCAGACCTGGGCTGGATTTGAACCTACCAGCTCCAGTGCATGTGGCTGGAGCCCTAGCCGCTGAGCTACAGGCGCTGAGCCATAATCTTCCTTTATAAATATGAGGCACACAGACCTTGCCTACAGTGGATAGGAATTGGAAATGTTTGGTCACATACAGAATCACACAAAGTGTACCATCGGCCCAGTCCCCCCAGGACTGTGAGTTCTCCTCCCACCCTGCTCTTTCTGATGTGTAGACTTGCAGGTTGAGCCCTCCTGTATTCAGTCCTACCCCCAGCAGTTGCAGGTTACTTTTGATTTGCAATCTTGGAGTTGCAGAACTGTCTGACTTGTCCTACTAAGTCTTTGAAAACCAGTGTATACTTTACATTTGTAGCATATGTCAGTTTCGACTAGCCTCGTCTCAAGGGCTCAGTAGCTACTAGCCATAGTATTAGCACAGGTCTAGAAAGTCCACATAGTCTTCCACTCAAAAGATATTCTGAGCTACTCTCTAATCTCCCTTTCAATTAATTAAGCCAAGCGGTGGTAGTAGGTAGTACAACCATGGACTCCCGTATGCTCAGCCTGGCCGGGCCAGTTGCTGCACTGCTATGCGCTCTGCCAGAGTGCAGACATTCGTTGTTGTTATTGCTGTGGCTACTGTCTTAATCCCCCTTATGGCGTGTTTGATAAGAGAATTCATGAGATGTGCCGCTGCAAAAAGTAGGATGCATCATGAGAAAGACTGTCTCCTCTGACCAAACTTGAGTTGGGCTCCTCTGAGTTTTCTTTAGGACTAGTCCTTAACCTTGGGCTCTGACCTTAGTCTAGTGGCTATGCCCACTTAGTCCAGTTATAGCAAGAATCTGGCAGAGACGGTTTTCTGAGAACCCCCCACACTTTGTAGCCAACCATTCCTGGTAGCTAATCAAATTCTTTATACTTTACCCCCAACACCTTCACCTTGGCTTGCCTTCAGCAGTAACTGTCCAGCTGGTTTACCGAGAGTCTCCTCTTATGCCTGTTATTTCCCCTTAGCAATTTTCTATCTACTGACACTGTACTTCTTGGCTATAAATCTCCTTGCCCTTGTATTTGGAGTTCAGACCAATCTCTCCTCTACTACAAAACCCCATTGTCTTAGGCTGCCTTGAATAAAGTCTTCCTTAGTATCTTTAACAAGTGTCATCAATGATATTTTCTTTAACAGTCAAGAGGGTGCTAATGGGGAAACATGACAAAAATGTAACCTCCTATAATGAGCATGTGTTGGGTTTACAGAACCAGTATCCTTTTCCCTGTTCCTGTGAGTTATGATTATACCATCTCCAATTCCAGGTGGTCTTAGTGGAACTGTCAACTGAATTTTTCTGGCCCAAATGTGGACAAGTGAGTGGAAGTAGGCCAAAATTAAAATTCTGTTGGGAAATGGAACCTTGAAGATTCAAACCAGGGGGTGTTGGTGTTTCGTTATTCTGGTGGCCTGTTGATTCTTCCTTCCTTGGTCCCTGGATCTAGCACAGTTCCTGCCTTTCTGAAGATAATCATCAGTTTGCTGAGTGTGGACTTTCCAGAGTCCCCCTATAGTTATCCATGTAGTGACTGTCAAGGGGATTTATCCAGACAATGGGGTTTTGTAGTAGAGGAGAGAGATTGGTCTGAACTCCAGATACAAGGGCAAGGACATTTATAGCCAAAGAGTAAAGTGTCAGTGGATGGAATTGCTAAGGGGAAATAACAGCATAACACACCTCTTTAAGCTTTTTAAAAGATGCCTTTGTCCATATTGTACATGACTGTTGAAAGGTCTGGTGTTGGGGATAATTTAAAAAGGTGAAGTTATAGCTACTGGAATAGGCTTACAGGGTATGCAGAAAGTGCAATACCCAGGCACTTGGGAAGATAAGCCCTTGACTTTAGGAGGTATGGTGGAGGGAGAGACATCAAGGAGAAATCCCCAGAAGACTTCCTTACAAAGGAAAGCACTATAGTGTGGGTCTCCTAAACCCTGGAAGAACCCTTAATTCTGACTGCTGGGTCTGCCATGCCCAGAACATGGCTTGATTGTCACTCTTCTTAACCTAACTGCTAAGGCCACTGAAAACTTCAAGGGATAACCCCAACTCCTGCACCCCCAATGCAAAATTTCTGTCCACTCACATCATTGTCTTTCCCACCTCAATTCCTGTGGACATTGTTCAGTCATTCCTTGGGGTAGACAAATGTCCCCCCACTGGCTGTGTGGACAAGCTGGACAACTTGGACTTGCAGCAAAGCCAGACCTAGATTCGATTACACAAATTGAGTTGGGGACTTCATGGCTCACTGGTCTACCAGGAAGCCATGCTGGAGGCCCTCAACCTACGCCCTTCAAGCAATATGGGTATCACTTGGGGGATACCAACAATTCTCCCTTTCCAGGGGCACCATGTATACTCCTTGGTACTGAACGTCTTGTGTGGAAATAGGTTTCTGTTCAAAACCACATGAATTTGTACTTTAGAGGTGGGTGTAAGAGACCTTCAAGTATTTAGGATGACTACAGAGATTGCCCTGAAATGACTCTATTTTGTTGACTTGAGGAAACCTTCCAGGGGGATACTGACTCCTTATTTTAGCACACATTACACATTGTTTTCTCTACAACAGGAATCATCCAATTTAAAAAAGTGGTACAAAATGTATCTCTATCTTTAATAAAATTCCCACCACTTTGGACCTGGGAACTAGGTCAGCCTCAGAACTGCCTTGACCTTTTGTAGGTCAAGATACACTGTGCATCACTAACACATCCTGCTGCACCTCGGCTAATGCCTTACGCCATGTGGGAAGGTCAGTAAAGAATCTTAATGACAATAATGGTCTATGAGATTTGTTTAACTGGGTGGGTCCACGACTTTGAGAGACAGGGTTGAGATCAATACTTCAGAGCAGCCTCATCCTGCTGTTTGGGATCTGTCAATAGTGTCAGATAAAAGGAGTAAATTAGGTCCAAGCCGCTGTTGGTCAGAGTGGCTGACAGAGGTGCTCAGTTATGAGAAAATTCAAGAGTATGGAAATAACTAGTGGCTGTTATTTGAATAATTCTCCTTGGGATGTCTCTAGTTTTGCTTCTTGTGAATAGAGACAACATTTATTCCAGATTATCATTTCAATGATGTTAATATAGGGAACACCCTTGCAATACAGAGGGAATATATCTTTCCAGAGTAGAGGACAGCTTTGTTTACTGTCCTGTCTAATAAGATCTTGTCTATCTCTGGGAAGAGATCGGGCACATTTACTGTCCATTATAAAAGGTTTGGGCTCCCGTGTTCAGGGCCTTTCTTTTGGTGATGCAAATCTAGTGCACATGCAGCCTTCATCTGAGATGCTCTGTGTTACTTAGGGAATGAGGGGGACTGAGATGAGCAGGATCTTCATGCCACCTGCTGTGCTATGACTAATGAAGTCCTTTGTTTCTAGGTGCACACCTGGTGACTCAGGCCTATAATTATAGCACTCTGGGAGGCCCAAGAGGATGGATTGCTTGAGCTCACAGGTTTGAGACCAGACTGAGCAAGAGCCAGACCCCGTCTCTAAAAATAGCCATATGTTGTAGCAGGTGCCTATAGTCCCAGCTACATGGGAGACTGAGGCAAAAGAATCTCTTAAGCCCAAGAGTCAGAGGTTGCTGTGAGCTAAGATGCCACAGCACTCTACCAAGAGTAACAAAGTGAGACTCTGTCTCAAAAAAAAAAAAAAATGGGGGCGGGACACAATTATAAGAGGGACTTTACCTAACAAATGCAATCAGTGTAACCTGGTTCTTTGTACCCTCAATGAATCCCCAACAATTAAAAAGAAAAAGTCCTTTGTTTCTGACTTGAACACCTTGTGTTTTCTGCCAGCATTCATAGAACCATGGCAGGCCAGCTTCTTAGCTAGCAGGCAGGGTAAAGTTTCAGACCCTTTACAGTTCTTGACAAAATGTCAAGTAGGTAGTTAAATTTTGAAAAAGTGGAGTTCACAGGAGTGGTATGGAAAGTATCAGGCTATGGAAACAGACTGAGTGCCCATGAACTCATGAATGGATTGACAAGCTGTGGTATATGTATATCATGGAATACTGTTCAGCCTAAAAAAAGAGACCTTACATCTTTTGTATAAACTGGGACGGAGTTGAGTTGAAACATTCTTCTAAGTAAAGTATCACAAGGATGGAAAAGCACGTACCCAATGTACTCAATACTAATATGAAACCAGTAGATAACTAATACATACCCACACAAGAGAAAAACTCTATTCAAGTTGGGAAGGAAGAAAGGGGAAAATGGAGAAGGGAGGGGAATTGGTGTGCTCCCACTCAATGGGCACAACGTAAGGGTGTATGGCACACCTCCCGGGGGCAGGACATAACTACAACAGGGACTTTACCTAACAAATGCAAACATTGCAACCTAATCATTTGTACCCTCATATTAAAGGGAAAGAAAAGAAATTAATTAATTAATTCATATTCTTTAATATGAAAAAAAAAGTATCCTGCCATCTAATAGTTTTACCGTAGTATTACCATAGTATTAGCATGCCTGGATACTTTTTGGAAGCCCTCACATGTCCTGGGACATCCCTCATTTGCAGATAAAGAGCCTGAACTTAGACATGAACAGTTTATCCAAGATTATGGCAAGGTTACAATCGAGCAGAAATTGGAATCAGGTCTATATGCTTATTGATTAAACCTGGCTGTCAAGTCAGACCACCTGGATTCAAATTTTCCCTCTTTTCTTTGCTACTTCTTTTTCTGTGACTGACCCTGTTTTATAATTTATAAAAAGTAAACGGTAATAGTACCTGCCTTAAAGGATTATCCCGAGTTATTTGCTTTTTTGTTTTTTGTTTAAGATATAGTCTCACTCTGTTGCCCAGGCCAGAGTGCAGTGGCATCATCATAGCTCATTCACAGCAACCTCAAACTCCTGGGCTTAAGTTATCTTCTTGCTTCAGCCTCCTGAGTAGCTGGGACTACAGGCACACACTACCACACTCAGCTTCATTTTTTTACTTGTTGTGGAGATGGGGTCTTACTCTTGTTTAGGCTGTTCTCAAACTCCTGGCCTCAAGCAATCCTCCTGCTTTGGCCTCCCAAAGTGCTGGGGTTACAGCCATGAGTCACTGTCCCCAGCCCAGAGTTTTAAATGCTTTAAGTTTTGTCAGACATTCATCACAATGTTTTACATGCATACGCACATGCACAAATGCTTGGCACCCAAATAATGTTCCTTAGCATTGAGATAACTTGGTTTACTTTGCACCCACTACTGAAGGCCACTTTTGTCAAGAGTTCATTAAACCAAAATTGCCATGTGAGGAAGCAGGACCTGAAATGCTGTGAGAAACTAGCACCTGGGAGGTTTTTCTTGGCTATGCATCATGATTAGAAGGTAGCAGAACAGGCTTTAGAAAAGCAGTTTACCTCCTCATAAACCGGTTCTATCAAGAACTTTCTAAGAGGTGTTAAGGACTAATCTTCCAAAGACCACCAGGATAAGCCTGTTAAAATCAGATTTATTATCTTGATATAGTAAAGGGGACATTCTATAGAATGTTCTTCAACATAAAGGAGAAAATCATCTTTTGCAAGGTTTGGGGTCCCATTGAAGGAGTCTAACGAGGCTCAGCACCTGTAGCTCAAGCGGCTAAGGCACCAGCCACATACACCAGAGCTGGTGAGTTCTAATCTGGCCCAGGCCTGCCAAACAATGACAACTACAGCCAAAAAATAGGCAGGCGTCGTGGCGGGCGCCTGTAGTCCCAGCTACTCGGGAGGCTGAGGCAAGAGAATCGCTTAAGCCCAGGAGTTAGAGGTTGCTGTGAGCTTGAGACTCTGTCTCAAAAATAAATAAATAAATAAATAAATAAATAAATAAATAAATAAATAAATAAAATAAAATAAAAATATTAAAAAAAAGGAGTCTGAAGAGGCAGAGTTCAGTTCTGGGTTGACTGCTAAGGTGAGTGTTGTAGAAGCAGGACTTGGGTGCTGTCACAAGGACAAGGGTGCCTTACCAATGGAATATCCCCAGTAATAGATTAGCAAAGCAGGTCTGGGGGGTGACGTTGGTGAGAAAGCAATAGGCACTCAAAGAGGGGGCCCTTATGGTATTTCAAGCTGCAGCTGACTTTCTCTGTGCCTGTCCTCCCAGCCTGAATCGCAACAGGGCCACTTTGTTCTTTGTCAGGTCAAACTCACTTCCAGTCTTTTAGTACTGACAGATTGTTATTCTTTCAGAGTTAGTATGCTGTCTATCAGAATTTGGCATGTTTATGCAATTGTGGAAACTTCCAAAAGTCTGGGTTTGCAGATCTCTGAACCCAACCTCTGTTGGGATTCACAAGTTAGAGAGGGGGTTCAGTCTCATTCACATCCTGGGCTGTTGCCAAAAGATTCCTGTATATTGACTTGTTGTTTGTTTTTAAAACTTTTTTTTGAGACAGAGACAGAGTCTAGCTCTGTTCCCCTAGCTAGAGTGCAGTGCTGTCATTACAGCTCACAACAACCTCAAACTCCTGGGCTCAAGAGATACTCCAGCCTCAGCTTCCCAGGTAGCTGGGACTAAGGCCACATACCACCATGCCCAGATAATTTTTAAATTTTTAGTAGAAATAGGGTCTTACTCTTACAGTCTATTTTTCTAAATTAGTATAATCAGCCCTGCTATCTTTTGGTTACTATTTATTTGCATGAGGTATTTTTATCCTTTCACTTTCAATGTATGTGTATCCTTATATCGAAAGTGAATCTTTTGTAGATGACATATATCTGAATCCTGTTTGATTTATTGTTTAAAAATCCATTTTGCCAATATATGTCTATTCATCAAGGAGTTTAACCCATTTACATTTAATGTAATTATTGATAGGGAAGTACTTACTTTTAGCATTTTGTTATTTGTTATCTGTATGTTTCAAACAAATGTTTTTGTTCCTCATTTCCTCCACTGTTGTCTTTCTTCATTTTCAGTTTATTTTTTGTAGTGACACATTTTGATTCTGTTTTCATTTACTTTTGTGGATATTTATAGCTATTTCTTTTATGGTGACCACGGTGATTATATATGACATCCTGAAGCTATAACCATGTATGTTGTTGTTTATTCTATTTTATTATTTTTTCTTTTCTTTTTTTTCATGATAGATCAGGAGGCAATATAACAATCTATTCTGAATTGAAATTAATTTAATTTCAATTACATATAAAAACTATATTCCATTACAGCTCTGTCTCTCTTAGCTTTATATTTTTAATATTATAAATTATATCTTTATATATTATGTACCCACTAACATAGATTTATGATTTTTTTACATACTTGTCTTTTATTTATTTATTTTTTTTTAGAGACAGAGTCTCACTTTATCACCTTGGTAGAGTGCCATGGCATCGTAGCTCACAGCAACCTCCAACTCCTGGACTTAGGTGATTAGCTTGCCTCAGCCTCCTGAGTAGCTGGGACTACAGACACCCGCCACAACGTCCAGCTATTTTTTGTTGTTGTTGTTGTTGTTGTTGTTGTTGCTGTTGCAGTTTGGCTGGGGTTGGGTTAGAACCCACCACCCTCAGTATATGGGGCCAGTGCCCTACCCACTGAGCCACAGGAGCCACCCCTGTACTTTTCTTTTAAATCCTTTAGAAAATAAAAAGTGGAATTAAAAACCAAAATTACAGTAATACTGTAATATATATATTATTGATAATATATGTGTATTTGTCCATGTATTTACCTTTACCAGAGATTTTTATATCCTTGAGTTACTGTCTAACATTCTTTTATTACAAGTTGAAGGACTCTCTTTAGCATTTATTGAAGGGAAAATCTAGCAGTTTACCTTATAAAATCTAGAAGTATCTTAATTTCTTCCTCAGTTTTGGACAATTTTACTGGATGTCAAATTCTTAGCTGATAGCTCTTTTTTTCCTTTTAGAAAGTCAGCACTTTAAAGATATTCACCTACTACCTATGGCCTGCAAAGGTTCTGCTAAGAAATATGCTTATAGTCTAACTGAGGATCCCTTGTATGTGATAAGGCACTTTATTGTTGCTGCTTTCAAGACTGTCTCTTTGTCTTTTGTTTTGAACAATTTGATTATAATGTCTGTTGGAGTCTCTTTGTGTTTGTCCTTTTTCATGTTCACTAGGCTTCTTGGATTTGTAGATTCATACCTTTCATCAAATTTGGGCTGTTTCCGGCCACTGTTTTTCTTCAAACGAATTCTTTTCCCCTTTCTGTCTCTTTTTTCCTTCTTATATTTCCATAATGTCTATGTTGATCTGCTCGATGATATCCCATAATTTGGACTCTGTTCACTTTTAGTTCCTTAGACTCTATAATTTAAAATGACCTCTCATCATATTCACTTATTCTTTCTTCAACATATTCAGGTCTGCTGTTAAGCCTCTACTGTATTTTTCAAATTAGCTATTGTATTTTTCTTTTCTTTTATTTTCTTTTTTTGAGACAGAGTCTCACTATGTCACCCTGGGTAGAAAAAAGCCGTGGCATCACAGCTCACAGCAACCTCAAACTCTTGAGCTTAAGGAATTCTCTTGCCTCAGCCTCCCAAGTAGCTGGGACTACAAGCGCCCCCACAACGCCCAACTATTTTTTGTTGCAGTTGTCATTGTTGTTTAGCTGACCTGGGGCAGGTTCGAACCCACCAGCCTCATTGTATGTGGTCAGCACGGTAACCACTGTGCTACAGGTGCCAAATCTAGTTATTGTATTTTTCAGCTCCAAAATTTATGTTTAGCTTTTACTTTAATAACTTTAATCTTTTTGCTGATGTTCTTATTTTTTTCTCTGTTCGTGTGTTGTTTTCCTGGATTTGTTTAGTCATTATCCATGTTTTTCTTGAGCTTTTTGAGCATACGTAATATAATTGGTTTAAAGCCTTTGTCTAGTAATTTCAATGTCTGTGATTCTTTGTACCCTCAAAGAATCCCAAACAATTAAAAAAAAAAAAAAAAGAAAGAAAGAAATATTTCAGGGAGAAAGGATCTTTTTCACTTTGTTGTTGTTTTTGTTTGTTTGTTTGTTTGCTTGCTTTGTTTTTTTGAGGCAGAGTCTCACTATATTGTCATGACGCCCCGCTATGTTTTTGTTGTTGTTGTTGTTGCAGTTGTTACTGTTGTTTAGCAGGCCCAGGCCAGGTTCAAACCAGACAGCCCCAGTATATGTGGCCAGCGCCCCAACCATGAGCTATGGGCGCCGAGCCAGATCTTTTCCACTTTGGCAATTTTTTAATCCTATTACTTTTCAAAAGAAAGATGTGTCCTCGGAGAAGGCCAGAAGACTTAATGTCAAGCAAAAATTCACTCATAGAAGCCACAGATGTAAATCCAAGAAACAAATCACTAATCTCCCCAGTAGACAAGTACAGCATTTGAAAGCACCAATATCCCAATATCCAACTGGCTCATTAATACAAAGTCATTTTTCTATTAAAATGCAAATTATGTTATTACCTTTTCATTCTAACACCTTTAGGTTGAAAAAACAAAACTATTCACCAACTGTTTCCTCATTCATTAAAATGACAAGTCAACCAAAACAGTCATGGTAGAATGGCAATACATTTGCAAGCATCATGGAAATGCAAATATTCTCTTAAGCATTATAGTAATCTAACTAGCAGCTCTGAAACCTTTGTTATATAAAAAAAAAAAATTGTTAGCTATTTAAAATAGTGCTTCAGAAAACCTTGAGCTGAAAAGATTCCATGCATTGATATCATGTAGGATAAACATTAAGACGTTTCAACTCTTATGACCTTTGGGAGGAAGCTATAATATCCTTTGTTAGTGAAAGATCATTTCCATCTGGCTGCCTTTTCCAGAAATGCCATATTTAAGTTACCTAAAAGAAATAGTCAGGATGTTGGAGAAACAGGATTCACATTTTACTTACAACTAAGTCTATTAAAATAATAAAATGCATTTTTTCTGAAACAAGGGTGAGGAAGACTGTAAAGACAAAGTCTCTTTAGTGCCTTCTGCCTAGAAAATGAACTTATGTTACATATATACTCGTGAAGTTCTAGAACAAGGTTAGAAAAGGTAATAAAGGACATCCAAATGGGTGCAGAGGAGGTCAAACTCTTGCTCTTTGCCGATGACATATCTTATGCTTAGAGAACTCCAAAGAATCAATCACAAGACTCCTGGAAGTGATCAAAAAATACAGCAATGTTTCAAGATATAAAATCAACGTCCACAAATCAGTAAGTAGCTTTTGTATATACCAATAATAGCCAAGATGAGATGCTAATCAAAGACACAATTCCCTTGACAATAGTTTCCAAAAAAAAGGAAAAGAAATACCTATTAATATACGTAATGAAAGAGGTAAAGGACCTCTACAAAGAAAACTATGAAACCCTAAGAAAAGAAATAGCAGGCTTGGCGCCAGTGGCTCAGCAGTTATGGCACCAGCCACATACACTGAGGCTGGTGTGTTCGAACACAGCCCAGGCCTGCTAAACAATAATGACAACTGCAACACAAAAATAGCCGGGTGTTGTGGCGAGCACCTGTAGTCCCAGTTACTTGGGAGGCTGAGGCACGAGCATCGCTTAAGCCCAAGAGTTAGAGGTTGCTGTGAGCTGTGATGCTGCGGCACTCTACTGAGGATGACAGTAAAAAAAAAAAAAAGAAAAGAAAAAAAGAAATAGCAGAAGATATTAACAAATGGAAGAACATACCATGGTCGTGGGTGGGAAGAATCAACATTTTGAAAATGTCTATACTACTCAAAGCTATCTACAGATTCAATGCAATCCCCATAAAAATACCACCATCATACTTTCAAGATTTGGAAAAAAATCTTTTTTTTTTTTTTTTTTTTTTTTGGAGACAGGGTCTTACATTGTTGCCCTTGGTAGAGTGCTGTGGCATCATAGTTCACAGTAATGTCAAACTCTTGGGCTCAAGCAATTCTCTTGTCTCAGCCTCCCAAGCAGCTGGGACTATAGGCACCTGCCACAACGCCCGGCTATTTTTAGAGACAAGGTCTCGCTCTGGCTCAGGCTGGTCTCCAACTTCTGAGCTCAGGCAACCCACCTGCCTCGGCCTCCCGGAGTGCTAGGAGTACAGGCATGAGCCACTGCACCTGGCTGGAAAAAATAATTCTTCATTTTGTATGGAACTAGAAGAAGCCCCATGTAGCTAAGGCAATTCTTAGAAATAAAAACAAAGGTGTTATCACCCTACCAGACTTTCAGCTATACAACAAGGCCATAGTGTTCTCAACAGTATGATATTGGCACAAAAATAAAGACATTGACATTTGGAACTGAATAGAAAACCATGAGATGAAACTGACATCTTACTGCCACCTGATTTTTGATGAACTAAACAGGAAAATACACTGGGGAGAAGAATCCATATTCAATAAATGGTGTTGGGAGAACTGGATAACCACATGTAAAAGACTGAAACTAGACTCACACCTCTCACCACTTACAAAAATTGATTCAAGATGGATAAAAGATTTAAACTTAAGGCATGAAACAATAAAAATCCTCAAAGAATAGAGTAGAAACACTTGAAGATATCAGCCTGGGGAAAGATCTTATGAAGAAGACTTCTGTGGCAATTGCAACATCAACAAAAATAAGCAAATGGGACTTAAACTGAAAAGCTTTTGTACAGCTAAGGAGACAAGAACCAAAGCAAACAGACAACCTTCAGAATGGAGAAAGATATTTGCATATTATGAATCAGACAAAAGCTTGATAACTAGGTTGTATAGAGAACTCAAATTAATCAACAAACAAAAAGACCCAACAATCCCATATATCACTGGGCAAGAGAGAATAGAACTGTCTCTCGAGAAGACAGATGAATGGCTAACAGACATATGAAAAAATGCTCATTGTCACTAATCATCAGAGAAATGCAAATCAAAACTACCCTGAGATACCACCTAACCCCAGTGAGAAGGGGCCACATCAGAAAGTCTCAAAGCTGCAGATGCTGGCGTGGGTGTGAAGAGAAGGATGATACAGTCTGGGTAGGCTATGATAACTAAATGCACATAAAAGACAACTCATGGCTCAGCGCCCGTAGCACAGTGGTATGGTGCCAGCCACATACACCGAGGGTGGTGGGTTCGAATGCAACCTGGGCCAGCTAAACAACTGCAACAAAAAAATAGCTGGGCGTTGTAGCGGGCACCTGTAGTCCCAGCTACTTGTGAGGCCGAGGCAAGAGAATCGCTTAGGCCCAGGAGTTTGAGATTTATGTGGGCTGTGACGCCACAGCACTCTACCAAGGGCAACATAGTGAGACTCTGTCTTTAAAAAAAAACAAGACAACTCATAACACAGAGCAGCTAATAATGAGTGGTAAAGGAATGTGATAGACATTAATGAACTTCTAAGGAGAGCGGTTACTTTGGCCTGTGATAGTGAAGATGGCTACACCTCAGGGTAAAGATAAGAAACCCCAGGCCGGGCATGGTGGCTGCCACCTGTAATCCTAGCACTCTGAGAGGCCGGGATGGCTGGATTGCCTGAGTTCACAGGTTTGAGACCAGCCCGAGCAAGTGCAAGACCCCAATCTCTAAAAAATAGCTGGGCGTTGTGGTGGGTGCCTGTAGTCCTAGCTGGTTGGGAGGCTAAGACATTAGAATAGCTTGAGTTTGAGGTTGCTGTGAGCTATGATGCCACCGCACTCTACTGAGGGCAACAAAGTGAGACTGTCTCAAAAAAAAAAACAAAAAAAAAAAGAGAAGAAACCCCTTGGGATAGTACAGAGAATAATGGTTCTCAAACAATCGGGCAGTGTGTACTGACTGTGACTGTCACAACTGGGAAGATACTGGAGTCTTGTAGTGGGTAGAGGCCAGAAGTGATCCTAAACGTCCTACAAGGCCCCCGATGATGACAGTACCAACATGGAGAAGCTCTGATGTAGAGGAAGGAACGCGGGACTTGGAACAATGGAAATACTGGCTTTGAGCAATATGTAAGCCCAGCTCATTTACACCCCCTCACCATGCCCTCAATGAGGTCAAGAAGATCATGTATAACCCATTGCAGAGGAAGTTTTTAACTGAGAAGGAAGACAACCTGAGGTCTAGAGGTCAATCTCCTTTTCCCTGGCCAGCCCAGTATGCAAATGAATACATCATTCTTGGTGGCAAAGCTTCAAATTATGTCAAAGCACAACAATTCGTACTTGCTCTCCATCACCAAAGCTGCTGTTGCCAGGTGCCTGATTTTCCTGATTTTCTGGCCACCATAATTCCTTCCGAGTCCCCAGTCTGGCACTCTTATCTCCAGGTGACTAGCCAGCTAGCTGGTGGTATGCCAGGAACTTTGGACCCCTTTCTTCTTGGAAAGGGCAGCAATTTTTCCTTCACCGTGACAGACTTATTTTGCATTTGGATTTGCCTTCTATCTGTCCTGCCTCTGCCAGCACCACTATCTGTGGGTTGTTTTTTGTAACACAAAATGATCAGGAATGAAGTAATGGTATTACAAGTGATTTTGGGCTTGTAAAACACATCGAAAAGAATGATCAAAAGTGTTTAAAGGTCCTAAATCTGATACAAAAAATCATATTGTACCTTCTGAAACTTGGTTACTCCTGGAAAGAGGCATATTATAAAATTGTAAGAGATCTGTTACATTGCTTACAAAGGTGTTTGGTTAGTAGTTGAAATGATATGTAACAAAGAAATTACTTTCTTTTTAGTAATTTGGAAAAACAGAATTCTGCTTTAAGCAGTGTGCTTTTAAAATACATTAGAAATGATTTGTTTAAAAATAGGAATAAGGATATAATAGCTTCGATTAAATATTTAAGCAATGCTATAAAGAAAACTGCAGGCTCTTTCACCTCTAGGTCACAAGATGGCTGCTAGCAATTTACAGGACAAGACATTACTTCACTTATCCCACTCACAGAATGAAAGCCCTTCCCCTAAGTACCACTGGACCAACTTTGATCACTTTTCCCAGCCCTGAACCAAGAATAGTTGCCAGAGGTGGTCATGTGGACAACGTGGAGATGGGGTTAAAAAAATGTAAAATTAGGGCAGCACCTGTGGCTCAAAGGAGTAGGGCGCGGCCCCATATGCCAGAGGTGGCAGGTTCAAACCCAGCCCTAGCCAAAAACTGCAAAAAAAAAGTAAAATTAAAGGTGACCGTGATTGCAATCCAGGTAGATTTGTAGATGTATTATCATGCATTGAAATGTTATCAACATAGAAAAGGGTGAAGATTTTGTCAGCTGCATCATGTGTGACAGACAGCCGTGACTTCAGAGAGCGTCAACGCCTAGTGATGTTGAGTGGCAGAGAGCTGTGGGTGTTGTATCAAAGGAGGAAGAAAATCTCAGACCACGTATTGCAATTTGGGTTGACAATTTTATCATAAAGAATTATAATCGGCTTGGCACCCGTGCTTAGTGGTTAGGGTGCCGGCCACATACACTGGAGTTGGCAGGTTTGAACCTGGCCCGGGCCTGCTAAAACAACAGTGACAACTGCAACAAAAAAATAGCCGGGTGTTGTGGCGGGCACCTGTAGTCCCTGTTACTTGGAGGCTGAGGCAAGATAATTGCGTAAGCCTAAGAGTTTGAGGTTTCTGTGAGCTGGGACACCATAGCACTCTATTGAGGGTGACATAATTAGACTGTCTCAAAAAAAAAAAAAAAGAATTATCATCAAGAAAATTCTATGAAAGAGTCTGTTTTATTCACTTATGTGCATACCATTTCAGGAGTTTTCAAGGAATAACTCCTTAATACGTTAGCAATAAGTAGACCATCGTGACTTTCTGCAGACACGACATTTAGAGTGTATCATCCATATAATTCTGGCATCTTGACTTGTTCTTTTCTCAAAAGAGTCACTTGTGAAATGGAAACTTCAAAAGAAACCCAAAAGCCTTAAAATGTATATGCTTTATGATCTGAAGACGACTTATTATCAAGCAAGACTTGCCAAAAGACCATTTGATAAAATGGATCATCTGGATACCTGAACTCCTCATAATAGCATGATTCCTATAATAGTCTCTAAGGAGAGGTTTGCTTTTTAGCAAAGGCTAAGTTGTTGGGTTAGCCCTGGAAATAGTCTTTAATTGAGTAAATGAAGTGCATAGGTTTGAACCAGTGCCAGGCGTCTGGTGAAAAGGGCTAACGTCAGAGAAAGGCCCTGGGAGGCAGGATTGGGATGGCAAGAGCACTTCAGTCGCTCTCAGGAGGTAGGAACATTAGTGAAATGAGCTGCTGGGGGGAAAGGGGATTGGGAGGGGGCTGTGAAGTGGTGAACACGCTCTTTCCAGTAGCAACAGCATCAGCTAAGCTCTGGGTGATGATGTACATGTGAGACTGTTGTCAGACCTTTAGAGGGCCAGTACCTCTAAATGTTCATAACGAATTCAATTTTTTAAAAGTCTGTGGGTCAACACTTTGCAAGCCAAACAGGATAGTTGTGTAAGTGATATGAGCTCACAGACCACTAGTCTGAGCCCAAAAGTTGCCCTCTATCCAGTGGAATCTAGAGCTAATGGCACAAGAACTTCTCACCCTTGTTATCCATGATTAAGCTTTGCACAAGAAATGCTCCCAGAGCTAGGTCAGCTCTCTCCCTGCAGAAGGAATTCAAAGCCAACTCTCTCAACATTTTTAGAACAAGCAAAGGTCCTGTCTTGTCCAGAAGTCACAAGTCAGTCTTCTGAGTTGAATGAAATAATGGAGAATGTTGATCCTATTTTTGCCAGGGATTGAAAAGCATAAAAGTTATGAGAGAGTTACCTTACTCTGCTTCCTTCCCATATATTGACTAGTATGGTACTTGGTTTCTTCCATGACAAATTACTGGGAGCTTGGCGTGTGAAAGTCAGGACAGGGAGTTGGGAGTTTGTTGTATATACACTGCTAAGTCAATGAAGTTTCTGTTATGATTAAGAGCATAAGCTCTAAAGCCAAATGCTTTATTCAAATTCTGATTCTACCATTTACTTAGTAGCTGTCTGAGCTCAGGCAGCTTAATTCATCTATAGAATGGGGAGGGATAATAAAATACATAACTATGTGGTGGTTAAGGTTTTTTTAATTTTATTTTAGAGACAGGGTCTTATCTGTTGCCTAGGCTGGAGTGCACGGGGATGTTCAGAGCTCACTGCAGCCTCAAACTCCCAGTCTCAAACAATCCTCCAGCTGCAGCTTCTCACGTAGCTGGGGCTACAGGAGCACACCACCAAGTCTGGCTAAGTTTTCTTATTTTTTTGTAGAGATGGGGTCTTGCTGTGTTGTCTGGGCTGATCTCAAACTCCCGGCCTCAAATGATCCTCCCACCTTGGCCTCCCAATGTGTTGGGATTATAGGCATAAGACACTGTGCCTGTGCCTTTTATAAGGATTAAATAAGTTAATTTTTAGAACAGGGCACCAGAAAGTTGATTGCTATTATGGGGAAAATATTATTTTGAAAATTTGAGGAAACTGGTGCTCAGAGAAGTTAATGTGGCTTATTCAAAGTCACATTACAGACAAAAAAAAAAAAAAAGTAACTGCTGGTCTTTGAACTCCAGTTTGTTGAATTCCAAATATAGTATTATAATATTAGGGTCCTTTAATCCTACTCCAAATGTTTTCATGATGATGCTGGGTTTGTTTGATTGTTTAATATATATGATACGTATTTAGTATATTATAGAAATCAATGGAGATAACTTTGGATAAGTAACCTTCTAAATAATTGAGATTGAATTCTCCAAAGAGGAAAGCAAGTTCAAGGAAATAGTTGAAGATTAATGAGGCAAAGCTGGTACAAGTTCTATAACCCAGAAAGTGGGGAGAAAATAGTCTTTCTATAAACAGGAACTTCAAACAAAAAAGTTTGCCTTTTTTAGGGGAGAGAACTAAAACTTTTTCACTGGGTGCTTGTTGTGGGATATGGTAGGATAAACTTGGGCTTGATTGGTCAGTAAAGCCTAGAGATCAAAAGAGGCTTCCTGAATGAAATGGCCTTGCAATGCTAATGTACCCCAGAAAGTTCACTCAGAAACATTTGTCTCAGCTCGACATCTCTTTATCAGCAAAGGCCTTATAAACAGCAGGTGCTCAAATAATAGTCATAAAACCTCAGTTCAGAAGTAGCTTAATCATCATTTATTTACAGATAAGGAAATTAAGGCCAGGAGCGATGAATGACTTGGACAAGGTCACCCAGTGAGTTGGTGGCAGAGTTAAAACTAGACTCCAGGTCTGTCTGAGTCAGTAGTGAGGCCCATGGCCCTGGAGTTAGACCCCACAGAGCCAAATCCTTCATTGCCTCTTGTTTCCTTTATTAGTTTGAGGAATTATAAACTATTTGGGGGCTTCAATTTCCTTACTCCTAAACTGGAGGAAGAACGGCCCTATTGTTCCCATCTCCATTTCCAAATGGGTAAAAGTGGGCATGCAAATAGGAAGAATGTTTTAGTAGATTAACATTAAATGCTTACCTTCTTTTCTTCAGTATTTCCATCAGAGAGCATCTTTTTTGGAACATCAACAGTAAATAATTCTTTTAAAGAAACCACATTGTATCTATGATGTGTGTGCACACTCACACACATACAACCGTGTGTACATGTGTGATTTTTAAGTAACATTATATAAAAAGGGAGCATGATTTTTATTTTTATTTATATTTTAGAAACAGAGGCTTGCTCTGTCACCCAGGCTGGAGTGCAGTGGTGCTCACTGCAGACTCCAACTCTTGAACTCAAGTGATTCTCCCATACCTGTCTCCCAAAGTGCTAGGATTACAGGTGTGAGCCATTGTGCCTGGTCAAGGGATGGTGATTTTTAAATTATATTTTAAATGTGACATTATTTGGAAAATGAAGCATCAAAAAATAATTCTGTAGTGCCAGCAATTGAGCGTTTATATTGCAAATTAAACTAACGATAACATGATCCATTCTTCTTAGGTAAATTAAGTTCTCTTCAAGCTGTAAGTTAACACTGGCTATTTAAACAAATATAGAACATTGGTCCAATGTAATTATTAAAGTAGCTCTTATTGGGGGCAGTAATTATAATTCAAAAACTATACCAATATTTTTAACAGAGAACTTCTTTGTGGATGAAGATTTAATCTTCAGCAAATACTGGTTAGGCAGAAAAGACAAATGAAATTTCTAAACCTCACATGTGGACTTATGCAAAATTAAAGTAAATGATGATGGTGTAGAAGACTTCAAAGTAACAGGTTTCTTGTGCTTATTCCTATTTTAAATTATAATAATCTCTCTCTCTCTTTTTTTTTTTTTTTTTTGAGACAGAGTTTCAAGCTATCACCCTGGGTAGAGTGCCGTGGCATCATAGCTCACAGCAACCTCCAACTCTTGGGCTCAAGCGATCCTCTTGCCTCAGGTTTTTTCTTTTTTTAGTAGAGATGGGGTCTCACTTTTGCTCAGGCTGATCTCAAATTCGTGAGCTCAAGCTATCCACCTGCCTCGGCCTCCCAGAGTGCTAGGATTACAGACGTGAGCCATCACGCCTGGCCTAATTACTATAAGTTTTGATCAAATAAATTGTTACAAACCATTATAAAATCTGGCTGCCGGCCAGGCATGGTGGCTCACACCTATAATCCTAGCACTCTGGGAGACCGAGGCAGGTGGATTGCTGTGAGCTCAGAGGAGTTAGCGACCAGCCTGAGCCAGAGTGAGACCCCCATCTCTACAAAAAATGTCAGGCATCATAGTGGGAGGTGCCTGTAGTCCCAGCTACTTGGGACACTGAGGCAAGGGAATCGCTTGAGCCCAAGAGTTGGAGGTTGCTGTGAGCTATGATGCCATGGCACTCTACCAAGGGCCACAAAGTGAGACTCTGTCTCAATAAAAATAAATAAATAAATAAAAATTTTAAAAAAAGAAAATTAAAATCTGGCTATCTAAAGCTGGGTGCAGTAGCTCATATCTGTAATCCCAGAACTTTAGGAGGCCGAGTTGGGAGGCTTGCTTGAGGCCAGGAATTTGAAACCAGCCTGGGCAACATAGCAAGACTCCATCTCTAAAACAAAAAACAAAAAACAAAAAACAAAAAACAAAACAAACAAACAAAACCAGCCAGAGTGTTATCCTGTAGCAATCCTAGCTACTAGGGAGACTGAGGTGAAAGGATCTCTTGAGTTCTGGAGCTTAAGCCTCAGTGAGCTATGATCTTGTCACTGTACTCTAGCCTGAGTGACAAAGGGAGATCTTGTCCCTTAAAAATAAATAAATAAAATAAAAATAACATAAAATAAAATAAAATCTGGCAATCTATGAACCTGCATTCAAGACAGCATCAGGTACTAATAGTACCCAGCTTTCTGGCCAGGCCCAGCTCAGTACAATCAACACCAGTATCAGATTTTGTTCAACTTAAAAAGAATAATAATTTTCTTTTTTCTTTCCCATTTCCCCCTTTTTATTCTCACATAGAGAAAATATTTGTCTTCAGGATACGAAGTTTTTTTATCTGGGTCCTGAAAGAGAGAGAGACATTTTTACAAAAAGAGCAAGAAATGAAAAAATTTTACATCATTACACGGAGGTTCATTCAGCCTATCCTTCATTAAAGAACTATATAGCCTACTAAAGAGAAAGAACAGTCACAAGGACCTATAACCCGAACTAAACGAAAAATGAACAATCCATCCAGCAAATACTTTAACTTGCACCAAATTACTGTCTACTAAATACCTATAAGGCTTGAAGAGCCAATGAGTTTCTTAACTATGTAACACAACAAGGAATATACTGCTATTTTCTATGAGCTCTACCCTCATTGTTCATATCCACATTTATACAATACATAGGCTTCAAAGTGAGCATAGGACACTGCTTAAGCAAGCAAGTAGAGAACAATTAGTGTATATCTTTCAAACTCTTCCCTTTTTGGCTGCCTTCCACATCAGGGAGAATATTGAGCACTGCGTTCAGATCTTAGGTATGGGCCACCTCGTCGGAGTTTGTTTCTCCATATAGATAACTGTGAAGATGAATCTTCCTCTCCATTTAATAAACATCTGTAAAATGATGCCTGATGGGGCGGCGCCTGTGGCTCAGTGAGTAGGGCGCCAACCCCATATGCCGAGGGTGGCGGGTTCAAACCCAGCCCTGGCCAAACTGCAACAAAAAAATAGCTGGGCGTTGTGGCAAGTGCCTGTAGTCCCAGCTACTCGGGAGGTTGAGGCAAGAGAATCGCTCAAGCCCAGGAGCTGGAGGTTGCTGTGAGCTGTGTGATGCCACGGCACTCTACCAAAGGGCCAAAAAGTGAGACTCTGTCTCAATTTAAAAAACTGACGCCTGATGTATTAGTCTTTTGGCCTGGGGCTAAGCATTCAGTTGTGATTAACTCAAACTCTGCCCCGCCTTCATGTAGGTTAAGATTTTTGTCAATTGAGCTTATTTTTGCCATTCATTATCCAAAATATGATGACATTTATAGCCCTTGCCTTTTTTTTTTTTTTTTTCCCCTTGAGATAGGCTTTTACTTTGTTACCCAGGCTGGAATACAGAGGCTATTCACAGGTACAATCATTGCACACGACAGCCCCAAACACCTTGCTTTAAGCAATCCTCCTGCCTCAGCCTCCAGAACAGCTAGGACTCCATGTGTGCTTCCGCCCCAGCTTCTTTTTTTTATGAAAATAGCCTTTGACTTTTACTATGAAGTTGGACCCTTTGATGAAGCTTGGATGAACTAGGGAAGTTCAAGGAAAAGTATCTGAAAACAGCAAGGAGTCAGTACCACCAAATATTATCTGCTATTTCCTCTTACTCTTACAGTAGCTTTATAAGGCTTGAGGAAGGCAAGTATTATTACCCTCACTTTTCAGAAGAGGATATATAAAGAGAGGCTAGATGATGTGATTGAGGTCACTAAAAGCCACTTCGGAGTCAAAAAAAGGACTAGAATTTTGGTTTCCTACCAAACAGGTTACCAGCAGGAGCATCACTATTCTCTTCTCTTATTGAGCAATATCTCCTTCCTTACTTCCTCCAAAGGCTCATCATTACCTGAAAAGAAAACATCTAGTACATCCCAATGAAAATGAAGCATTGTTGGGATTGGTGGTCCTTAAGGTCTCTTCAGGCAGCTGTCAGTCACTGCTTCAAGGGATCTTTTCCTGAGACTTCGCAAGTTCTGAAAGTCTGAACTTAGGGTCATGTCCTAGAGACCTTTAAGAACAGACAAGGGCACAGAAATAATTAAAAGAATACCTCCATTTGAAAGTGTTTGTTCATACATATGTAAGCACCTGCTCCATCTGTATTTTTCCCTAGCTCCCCAGCTAGTAGATACTAAGTGTCACCACTACTTTTACAAATTTATTTCACAGATAAGGCAGCTGTATTAACATACATTTAAATAAAAATTTTTTAAAGGTACTACATTTTTGAAAGTATATCAAACTTATTTCATTTGTCTATATTCTCCATCCAGAGTTCATCCACTAAAAATACATGTGGATGAACACTCTTTAAATATGTTCATCCACATGTATTTTTAATCATGATTCAACTTTTATTTTTTAAAAAAGTATATAAATAATATTACCCTAATTGATAAAAACACTTATTTTATCTACTTAAAACATTTAGGATTGACTGTAAGGAAATCAAAGACCATTGCTCCATATTTGAACCCTCATCTGAAGGATGACCATGGAGAAGAAAAGAGATGTGTATCAGAGTTTTGCATTTAGATATGGGAAGTACTTTGAGATGAGATTACATGTGGGATTAGAACAAGAAAAAAATCTTTTGGGGAAGGAAAGGACTTATTTAAAACAAGTCTGAACTTAACTTTTTTTTAAAAAAAGGAAAAATTGCCTTGGCACCTGTAGCTCAGCGGCTGGGGCTCAGGTCACATACACTATGGCTGGTGGGTTTAAACCTGGCCCAGGCCTGCCGAACAATAACAACTACAAAAAAAAAAAAAAAAAAAAATAGCTGGGCGTTGTCCAGGGCACCTGTAGTCCTAGCTACTTGGGAGGCTGAGGCAGGAGAATCTCTTGAGCCCAGGAGTTGGAGGTTGCTGTGAGTTGTGATGCTGTGGCACTCTACCCAGGGTGACAGCTTGAGGCTCTGTCTAAAAAAAAAAAAAAAAAAAAAAAAAAAAATATATATATATATATATATAAATATATAGTAGACTAAACAGTAAGCATTTATTTTTTATAGTTCTGGAGGCTGAGGAGTTTAAGATTAAGGTGCCAGCAGATTTGGTGTCTGAGGAAGGCCCACTTCCTGGCTCATAGGCTGCCATCTCCTCACTGCGTCTTCACAAGGTAGAAGAGATAATCCCGTTCATGAGGCCTTGACCTTTGTGACCTAATCACCTCCCAAAGGCCCCATATGTAAATATTAGGGTAAGTACACTTTGGTGGGGACACAAACGTTCAGCCTATAGTAGTTACTGTATCTTAATTTTCTTTTATAATCTTTTTTTAATTAAAGCATAATTTTGCACATTGATGAATTTATGGAGTTCAATGCACTGCTTTTATTATTATTTTTTATTAAATCATAACTTCATACATTGATGCATTTATGGGGTTCAGGGTACGGCTTCGATATACAATGTGAAATGCTTACATTGAACTAAGTAACACATCCATCACAATTAGACTCATTTCTTAATAGTTTGAAGTGTATCATTGAGTTGGTGTTTTTAAAGCTCCTGATTGCCAGCTCGCTTCTTCTCGCCA